>PVJA010001638.1:0-121808 GCA_004027025.1 Myocastor coypus | reverse complement strand
AGTTCAGGCTGGCCTTGAGCTCACTTTTGTAGCCCAGGCTGGTCTCGAACTCGCACCAATCCTCCTTCCTCAGCCTTCGGAGTGTTGGGATTACAGGCGTGCGCCACCACGCCTGGCTAGGCTGATTAATTTCTTAACACCTCCATTTTGAGATAAATATTTTCAAGAACCCCAACCATTCACGATCTTACCTGACTCGCCAGATAAAAATAAGTTATTGTTTTGCATTACTTTAAGATAATTCTAAAAACTCTCCTTTTAAATTTCTTGGAATAATCCGGTATATATACTCTGATTTACCTGTGCATGTATTTTTACGTGTGGCAGTTCTTAGAGTACTCTACTAATTGCTTGTATGCCTGTGTTGGATTATTATGTCTTTACTTCTTTTAACAGCATCTTCAGAAAGTTAAAAATAGAATTACTACTGAATTACATTTACATACCCAACAGGGTAGCTGGCTCTGATCAATTTCAGATTTACATAGAATGTTCTGTTCTCTATGTATCTGAGACAAGATTCACTGTTTGAGATATTTATTGTGAAGTTTCACTGCAAGCATTACCAGATGAGAGAAGGGACTGGAAGTAGAAGTTGTAACACAACAACTTCAACACACTGGTTTTCAGTTGGAGGACTCTCCCCCACCTCGGTCATGTAATGAATCTAGCAGCAACTTCTATCATAGAAGAAGTGGTGGTGGGGAATTGCTACTGTCACAGGTGGATAGGAGGTAAGAATTATGTGAAGCATTCTACAGTGCATGAGGTCTTCTCTGCAACAATGAATTATCCAGCCATAAATGTCTGTAGAACCTTAATTGAGAAATCCTGGCTTACCTGACTCTCAAGAGGAGCTCTGGAAGTAATATGGCCCTTGATTGCTCAAAACTCTTTAGCATTTTGAACCCCAAGTTCATCGATATGGCATATGCAAAAGCAAGTAACTTTATGGTACAAAGACATTCCTGAACAATGTGACAGGGGCAGGCTATCCAAAAGCTGCACACCCAGAACCTTGAGCCTTCACTGAAGAAGGTAAGAGGCATCTGTCTGTCTCTCCTATAGCTGTGTGCAAAAGTAGAGGTATCCAACATTGCATGGTACTTTCCTGCATTACTGAGGATAAAGAAAAGCCTGGCTGCGCTTTTTCTACTGTAGCATAGCAAATGTTACACTTTAGTATTTATTGAGATCTAAGTGGTTAATAAGGTGCCATAACTGCACTCATAAGACTTTTGTCTAAAATTTTATTGACTCAACAAATCTATAGATAATTGATAAGATTTCTGCCTTTAAGTGGTTATTAAGTGGTTAAATCAGATGAGAACATTTACCATTTACTTCAGGTAATCAAAATCACAATGAGAATTTTTCTAATTCTTAAATATAAGAAGTTGGGCCAGGGGGATAGCCCAGTAGAATAAGCTCTTCTCTGGCAAGTGGAAAGTCCTGGGTTCAATTCTTGGTATCATAAAAAAAAGAAGTAGAAGGAATAGTGGTCATATAACACAGTTCTAGGTACAGTTTGCACATAAATTTGTGTATCTGAAGTAGTGCCAGTAAATTAAGACATGCTTAGTAATCAGCAGTGAAATGCAGCTTCTCCAAAGGTAATCCATTCAAATTTAAAATATATTTAAGTTTTTCCCCTTTGTGTTTAGCCTGAAACCTTTTTCTTATAACTTTGTCTCACTGCTTATAATTATATCTAATGGATAATCATTTTATATAAATAATTTTTGTAATTTTTGTTTTCAAACCATAATGGATTACTATTTATAAAATATTTATATCAATAAAATATTTTCCATGTGAAAGTCCTATTTGTTGCCTTGCAACCTTTGTACAATGAGGTACAAACTTGAGTCTTCTCAATTCTAAAGCATGGGCTGAGATTTGCTGCTGTGAATTATAAGATAATATTCTGTCCTCTCTGGTACTTATTTCTTTGTTATGCTTTTCACCAAATAATTTAGTTTTGCCACTCAGAAAAATTTTAAACAATATTTTCTGTCTAGATTGGTGATCCAGCAAATCTTTCTCATTAAATATGATCACAAATGTTATTATAAAAGGTGTCCAACATCTTTCATAGAAAAAAGCAAATCATTGCTTGCTTTTGTTTTTATGTTGTGTACCTCAATAAAGTAATATCTGAAAAATAAGAAAGATAGTGTCACGAAAATAATGGAAATTTCATTTTTCTCATTGTTTTCATTAGTGTAGTTTTTAAACTGCCCTTGAATATGTTAGTTAGTTCTCAGATATTTTAAGTAGTTGAAGCTCAAAGAACATAAATGACATTGGAGCATAATGAGGTTTTCTTTCCGAATTGCAGTCCTTGTTGTAAAAGTATGAATGATAGTAGTAATACATAGAATATGTTAATTATTATTCATAATGGTTAATTTTAATAATTAACATAAAATTGCAAAAAGAAATATTTGGTCATGTGTAATGTGTATCTTGTAAAATGACATTGCATAATAAGTCTAGAGGGAGTTAATGAGTGTCCATTTGAAATCCCTACTCATTTATGCTTATGCTTATTAGTATGTAATAATTAATAAAACACTTGGTGATAAAGAGAGTATGTAAATAGCTCTTCACATGCAAGCTCCTAATGATGATGTTTTCTTGGGAAATACAATTCTATCTCAAATTTTTAAGAGGCTAAGTTAAGTATATTCCTTTCAGTCGCTAGAATTAACTTTTATGGAGTGGACTTAGTACTCCATTTTTTAAAAGAAAAGAATGCTTCTCTTTTGTCCATTTTAAGAGAATAGTAATAATAATGTAGCCTATGAGAAAAGGAAAGGATCATTTCCTCTGTCACTCTCCAGGTTTTATTAATTTTGTATCTTATCTGGTCTAATTCCTACCAGCAGAAGATATAATCACTGTTCACCTTTAATCTAAATATTGGACTTAAGATTCCATATTACACACAACAGGTCCACTGTCAGAACCAATAGCTATGATATCTGAATAGCTTTACGTCACAGAGATTCATACTTGATTCAGGAAACAAGTTGATGCTGGTTTGCTGGTGGAGAGAGAATTCATCCTCTAGTCTTGAAGTCCTCTACACTATGGGACGCTGAAGGTCACTCTATAGTGCTGGGGTGGAAGTGGTACACAAAACTTCTCCCAACATTTCAGTGAATAGACATATTCACCTTGACCAGGCCATGTTGGTGCACTACTGTAATCCCAGCACTTGGAAGGCTGAGGCAGGAGGATTGGTGTGAGTTCAAGACCAGCCTGGGGTATAAAAAGTGAGCTCAAGACTAGCCTGAACTGCATAGTGAGACCCTGCCTCAAAAAGAGAGAAAAAAAGTCACCTTTGTAGTGAAGCATGAAAATCTCCAGCTGTGTTCTCTCTTTTTTTTTTTTTATTTAATTTTTTTATTTCCAGCTATATTCTTGATAGGAATGAAAACTAAGATTTGGTGAAGAGCGTTGTTCTCTGGGGTAAATATTTCTCTTGTTTATAGCTATAATTTTATGATCTAGTCTGTTCTGGACTAAATCTCAAGCACTGAACTTTGTTACACCTGTGACTTACCTAACTTGTTAACTCTCAGAAATCATAAGCATCTCAAGTAAGAATAATCAAGAAAAAAGTCAACCTCTCAAGATTGTACAGTGGTGCTCCAAAGCAGCTGACTAGTTTGATGGTCTGCAGAAAAATGTGTTTTCCCTCCCCAACTCCTCACTGGGCATCACTCACACAAGGGCCGCAAATCCGCATCTCACCACAGTTCCACATAGCTCACCCATCCTGTCTCACACTGGACAGAGAGCCCTAAAGGAGAATTTTATTCCACTCCTGCCCACAACCTCACACTTCAGCCTCACAGATGTGGTCCTATGCTCACTCCACCTGTAAACTTTTCCTCTTTATGTATTTGACCCTTAAAGTCTATCAACCTCAGAGTAGTTCAGAAACTGTGCATAGATTTCACAACAATTTTTTTCTAACTTCTTTGGAATTCTTCCTAATACTTGTTTTTTTTTTTTTTTTTTTTTTTTGGTGGGACCAGAGTTCAAACCCACGGAGCTATCTCCCTGGCCCCCCCTAATACTTTTAGAATTGTTTTCAATTGATTTTATATAGTCTCCACGACTTGCAGTGTTTTGAACTTGAACGTCCATCATTTCTTACCCTGGACTCATGGGAAACTGTGCTCTGTGCTCTCTCCCCAGAGCCTATATTAAAAAATTTTATGTGCTCATAATTTCAAAACTTTCTTGATAGAACATGCTGCTAAAATTTTGTAATTTCCACTTCTGTATAAATGTATAAAGTACTTAGTATATTCCAAACTTTAGGTATGTTGAACCGTATTATAACTAATTACTGATTTGAAGCTTGGGGAAGTTTTCATTTGTTCTGCAATCTTAACATGCAAGTAGAAGAAAGTTGCTCTGCTCCCACCTTCGTGTGATTGAGATACTGTCATCACTGTAGCTTTCGGGTAGTGTAGTAGTTGACACATTGCACCAACTTGAGAAATTAGAAGATTAACGGAGCAGCTGAACAGGGGGCTAGGGTTCTCACTTGGCAAACATCTGGAGCCTGTGCAAGAGGAAGACAGAAAGGTGACGCGAGTGCTGCGCCTGCATGCCCCAGGATGAGGGTATTCTGCTTACAATACAAGGCGGGAGAAGAGGTTTGCCCACCCTCCCATGCTCTCTCGTTGCTTTTGCTGTCTTCCACAGCCTTGTCGTAGCCCCTCACCACGCCTCCCTTACTTGGAGCTGCCAGATTGTGGGTGGAAAACTCCACACCTTGTGAGCTAAATAACCCTTCCTTTCCCTAGCCATGGGTGCCAGTACCTTGTCTCAGCCACAAGAGAAAAGTAACTAAGTGAGGTGATGCATATTATGGTTTTTGACCAGCTTTCAGTACCGCAAATTGCAGTTTTATTTCTGACAATTTTAGCATAAAAAATTAGTGAAGATACTAAAAGCTTTTTTTTTTTTTTTTTTGTCAATGTTACTGCCTGTATTGAGGTCTCTTTTGTGCTTCTTTCTATAAAGGAAATGTTTCTTTTAACTATTTAAGCACTGCCGAATGGTTAGTCTCATTCAATGAGAACAGTCGCAGGGGACTGTAAGCTGTCTCTCATCTCAGCCCTGGCGGTGCCTGCGTCTGTCTCATAAGATGCCTTTCTAACATATGTGTTGGCTGCAGGATAAGTTCATCCCCTTCACTTTACTGCTGCTAAAGTCCCTTTCAAAATGCTCTGGATTGGCAGCAAATGTCGAGTCACCAACATAAAGCACCTAGAGCCAGTGCTTTACTTTTACCAGTGAGTTTTGTACACTAGAACCAAGGTTAAACAGAACTGCTCAGCCCACAGCACACTTGAGAGAGCGGCCTTACTGGTTCTGTGGCACATGACATTATGTGTTGAGTTTTACTGAGTTGTAATTATTTAAACCAGAATCTGGATTGCTTTATGAACTCCTTATGACCTAAATGCTTCAAAGCATGGTGCACTTCACTGTGTGTGAAGCTGTCTCTGCCTTTTTCATACTCTCTATTCATAGTGAAATTATCCTTCTTTTTCTGGTCTTTCCTTGCAGCATTTATATTTCTGCTTATCCTTTTGATAAAACTGCCTGTCATCCCTGCCCCCCTCTTGGACACTTCCAGATTAATCTCCACTCCACTCTCCACCTGTGCCACTCCAACCCTCAGGCTCCAGTGATGAGACCTCCCCTGGGCTTTGCCCTGCTGCCTCGTCAGTTTGTCTCCTCTTTGTCAAAGTAGCACACGACTCACTTTGTGTATGAAGAGTGGATGAGCTAATTTCTTTTTTTTTAATCTTAGGTTACTTGAGAACACAGACAGTAACTGAGATGGGAGAAGAGGAAATGGCTTTGCTGGAATAGGAAGAAATTGATACAGTGCTTAGTCAGAACTGACGGAAATTTAAAAGAGAGTGACAGCGTTCTGCTGAAAAGAAGGAAGGTCTAGAAGTCTCATTCAGCTTGCCAACCCAAAAATCTCCCAAAGAAGTGAATGCAGATTAAATGATAAGAGACAGACCAAAAATTGGTTGATATGATATTTTATTCACATTGGCTTATAAAATAATCTCCACCAAATTGAAAGGAAATAATACTGAATCTCTTTTCTGTCTTCACTACTCGATCCCAACAGAACATTTGAAATGCATGCTTTTAGGTGTTTGACTATGACTTGGCCAGTTGTTCTTCAATGAGGCATAAAATGCATTTCTCTCATGCTCTGTAAGATTATCTATGACAGATTAAATTTTGACACTGAAAAGCCAAGTCCAGGTTAGTGCAGATAAGGAGGGATACAGAAGAAAAAATCTAGAGATGAAGAAAATCATGGAGCAGCTCTTCATGGGGCGAGAATTGCTCTAACTCAAGTCCCACAGAGCTGTGGGGCGCTGCTCACCTGGTTTTCTTGGGAAGTGGGGTTTTATGAGCGGGGGAAGCATGGCACAGACCAGCCTACGAAAGGTTAAAGGATTAGGATGCATCTATTCAGTTTGCTCCAGTGTTCAGGTTCCCTAGGCCAACATTTACCTTTTGGAGAGAGAACTTGGTTACATTTATTGTGTTATTCATCTTCTTGTCACCTCTTTGGAAATGACACGCCATTTGGTTAAGGAAAGCAGCATAGATTGCTTCTGACCACAAGAGAAAAAAGCAACAGTGCATTGCAAAGGGGAAGGCCCACCATGTTTATACCCTTCCCAGTGCCCATTTATCTCCTTCATATCTCCTGAGGACTTCAGCCTTAGTTACTTTTCTTGTTCCTGAGATAAAATACCAACACTCAGAGTTAAAGGGGAAAGGTCTACTTAGATCCCAGTTTGTAGAGGTTTCAGTCCTTTGTGGGCTGGCACCAACGAGGGCAGTGGGACATCACAGAGGAGAAGAGTCCATAGCAAGGCAGGGCAGGCCAAAGGCAGCAGGACACACACAGCAGGCAAGCAGTGTGTGGCCACATCAGCCTTTTTTTGGTCCCCTTGTACTCTATTTAGGCCACCCCCCTTTGGATGGGTAGAACTCACAACCAGAACTATGCTAAACCAATTAATGAGCTAATGTCATAACTGCAACCCTCACTTCCAGCACCATACACCATAGCTCTAGCTACCTATGACAAAATCCCACTGGCAGCTGCATGGGGCTTAGACACAAAGCATACGGTTTTCCAGCATGTCAGCTCACAGGAGAAGTAGCAAAGAACAATGGCCCCAGAAGGCTGCATAGTAATGTAGGACTAGCGAGGCATGAATTAATTTTACTTGATTTTTATTACAATTGTAAATGGTGCAACATGGAGACATTTCAAATATTTGCTTATCAGTGTCACAAGGGCACCATACCTTATCTTCTTTTAAAAAATCTGTGTATTTCCAACTGAGAAACACACAGCTGCCTTGGTAAATAGCTAGAAGTTCCCTTGGAGTGACACTTGGGGACATATCGGCTGCATATGCTTGCTGTAGCACTGTTGAGTTGCTCAAGTTAACCTAGCCATAATTTCTGCCAGCGCATCCCTGGTATTTTGGCACAGCTTTTGTTTGGAAACTGGACAATTGCTCATAGTTTCCAATTACAGCTGTCATTAGCCTTCTGCTAGCGTGCTCCTGATTTTTTCCCATTAGCCTAAATGTGTCAGCCAACTTAGCTCTGCATCTGTTTCAGCAGCACTGGGCAAACATTACCTGTTAGCTGTCACTGTAGATCATTATGGGGAAGGCTCTCTTTGCCACTCTGGCTATGGTTCTTATTGTGGTAGTTATACCCATCTTGCTGCTGAAGATTATTAATTAACTCCTCCTACTATCGGCCATTGCAGAATTTCATCTTTCATAGAGAAAATCGAGGCAGGTCTGTCACTCCATTCTACACTGAAATTTCATCTGTCAAGTAAGGCACCACTGAGCAATCAGATTTATCCAAACCTCTCATCAAAGGTGGGATATTCCCTCAGTGAGGAAAGGATCTTTCATTTACTCCTGAGGCACTTGGTCATGCTTGCATAAGATCTGGAACTACATAGATGCAAAGTCATTTTAACAACCTTGTACACCTCAAATGTATGGATACCTAATTTTGCCCACGAAGTTCTTATGCTTGCTTTTTATCTATGATTATGAGCCAGTTAGTTCAGTTTTCATGAGCAAGCTCTGAAAACTACAAGGGCCAACTGCTGTAGTCTCTTTTGTAATGTTATGCATTGATTTATGGGATCCTTAATACATTCTTCCTCTTGTCTCAAGGCCCAGACCCACACTTCCTTTCAGTTTGCTGCCACTGTTTGGTTAGCTACTGACAGGACTTACTTTTTCTTGGAATAGATGTTTTCCTTCCACTTAGGGATATGGCTGAGGCCTAATCCTGACTATTACCTGTTGGAAGCACAAGTCTACTGGAGTGTGTCTTGACGCAGGATCTTATCACAGGACAGCTGCCTCCTAGGAGGCCATGACATAATTTCAATTTAAAAAAATTATGAAGGGTATCTAGTATGGCACATTATGTTTCCTTACTGCCAGTCAATTTCCTGTTCATTATTCTAACTCAGCTGTCCATATTCTCAGCCTTGAAAGCCCCAAGACTTTGAATTTGGCCTCCTCTGTTTTCTGATGATGCAATGACTTAGAAAATGGCAATTTGTGGAATTCTCTTACTGTATTAAATAATTTTTTCACTCTAAAATTATCATAAATAACATGATTCTTATAATTTCTATGATGCTATTTAAAACCAACTGTTTTGTTTTTCACAGTTAAGTAATCCAGATCTTTAAACAGATTCGGAGATACAGAATATTGGATCAGTTCTAACAGAGAGCAGATCCTGAAACAAAACCTAGAATGTTGGTGACCTTCTGGGATATTTAAGAATGAAACCCCAAGAGTGAGGGGAGCAGAGTATAACTGAGTCAGAAAGAGGCAGACAGGATACTGGTTCAGGTGAAAAACACTATAACATAATTATTTTTAAAACTTATCAATAAAATAATGATATTTTTCATCATCAGCAATGTGCCTTCTTTATTTATCATCTATTTATGCTCTATAACAATGCAGCTATTGTACATTTATCATTTCATCGCACTTTTATAATATAAAAAATCTTATTTACCTATGAAAGCAACAGGTAGTCAAACTTCAGAACTATCTACTAAATTAAACAAATACTTCCTTGAGGCCACTAAATTAGAAGCCAAAATATACATACATGAATAAAACATGTCAAATGTCAAATTATACATGCAGGCATACTGATATTTAGTGAGGAACTTCCATAGTATGGCAGAAGTATAGGTAAATTCAAGGAGGCTCTTATCAGGAATTTCAATCAAGTAGAGGTGACATGTAGCATGTGCACACATGTGTGAGTGTAGGGGTGTGTGTGTGTGGTCACATAGAACAAAACGTTTATCTCTATGTATTTCATATATATCTTCCTAAGAGAATGATTATGGGTAGTATTTTATCTGCTTATTTAACAGAGCGATGAATATATGACATGTTTCAGTGAATACTTGAACAGAAAATTGGAGTTTTAAATTTCCAAATGCTTCAAATTTCAGTCTTGGTCTTCTCTCAGAAATTATCTTTCTTAACAATAACTTCCCAGGTAGGCATCTGGAGACCAGCATGACTAATCTCTTAAGAGAAGTTTAAATTCAATAAAATGTAAATGAATCCAGTTTTAAAATTTTATAAGTAGATTTCTCAATATTTATTTTTCTGATATGTTTAAATGAAAGAAACTTATTTGCTAGCAATAAAATATCAGCCTTGTAAACATAAGTATATTATTTTGCATAGGTGTCTGTTTCTGTGAATAGCCACATGTCAGTGGGGTGATTCTAGCTTTGCCCTGAACCAGAGAATTAGAATGTTTCATAAAATTAATCGAAAGAATTTCCTAGAAAGAATAAAGGAAAGGCTGGATAAATTAAAGATTTTATCTCTAACCAAAGTGGAGTAATTGGCTAAATAACTTGTCTTAAAAAGACGCTTGCGGAGACATTGCAACCTAAAGAAAAGATAAAAGGAAATTAGAAAAAGCAATATGGCACATAAACTGCAATGGTTAAAAATAAAGGAAAGATCGAGGATCCCACAACAGAGGGAAAACAAGTTTACATGTGCATTGGTAACTAATTACATTTACTCTTCTATGAAAAGAAGCCCCATTCTCTTCCAATTGACCCAAGGACAAAAAATCTTATGTCCAGATCTGCCACGTCCTATGTAGAAAAAAGGAGGTATAATTTAAAAGTACGAGACCATGAACAAGGGTATTAGCTCTCTTGTGCTAGCCAGCTCAAGCTCCCGCACAACTAAAATGTGTGTACACCATGGAGATTAGTAAAAAGTTGACAGCTCCTCTGCTCTTGACCATTTGCCTCATGACATGGCATTTTTAAAAATCTTGACTGCAGAGTTTTCATAAGTCTGCTGTAAAGGATGTAGACTCCGCATCTCTGCCTAAAAGCACTATTTAAGCAAAACTGATATACGTGAGCCTTATACAATAAAATGAATAATTTTTATACTTTTGTTCTATCGAAGAATTTAACAAACAAGAACCATCATGAAAAAGAAAGTAATTAAAATTCTGTTTCTAAGCAATGTTCTGGAAAAGGATCAGCATTTGCCTTTAGATAATTTTGTGATCAGAAGATTATGTCTAATGTCTCCCCTTGAGTATCACAAGAAAGAATAACTAAAAGTTTCACAGCTGAGCTATTGCTTCAGTACTATTTTTAATTGACAAATTTATCTATTTTTTCTTTATTAGATGATCATTAGACTTCAAATAAATGAAAGCACTTTTAGATTTCTCAAGCATATTGAATTTCACATACTCAAAATTCAAAGGGGCAGGCACAAACTTGGTTATCATTTCAAACAAAAATACCTACAAGTATAAAACATGAAGAGAGGAAATGATAATCAGCATTTGCACTGATCTACATGAAATTGCTTTATCATCTTGTCTTTCTCTCTAAAATGGGTAGGCTAATGATTATACTTTATTTTTCTCCAGTGCTTCTTACCTAAGAACCTATCACTTTGAGATATTTTCTCCAGAGTTCTACAATTCCTGTGCTCTTTCCTGGTGCAAGTGCAACAGTAGCAGCTTTAGGAGGCAATGACTCAAGATTCCTGTCTCATGCTTTTGTGACCTGAATAATCTGATCCTAAGTTAAAGGTTCTACTGTGGCATTACAGGAAGAAAGCTAGCATAGCATTTTTGTCTAGGGTATGCCTCCCAGAGGAAAATATACAGACTGAGTTACTCTTATGACAGTATGAAATATCCCAGCTTTCTAACAGAACATGATTAAATGTAGCTTCAAGAGCTCGCAGAGTCAGCATTTGTCAGCATTTTAGGATGAATAACAGATTATGAAATCATAGACATGGAGTAGAAATATACATGGATAACAAAAAATTTGTAGCCATAGAGAAACCCAGTTTTGCATCTCTGAAGGCTGTAGTAGAAGTGTTGCCCAGGCCAATGCTTCTGTGATCATGGGTGAATGCTGCAAACAATGCTGGGATTAGGCTGCGTGTTCAGGAGTTTTCAACTTTCTAATTAATTTCCTTGTCATCTAACCTAGAAAATGATATTTTAGCATTTATGGGGGCATTTCCACATCATTTTATATTCAATTTTGATTAATTTATTTAAATTCTTCCTTATCTACTTTTGTCCTTTTTTTTTTTTTTTTGTCTTTTTGAGACAGGGTCTCACTATGCACTTTTGTAGGCCAGGCTGGTCTCAAACTTGCACCAATCCTCCTTTCTCAGCCTCCCGAGTGCTGGGATTACAGGCGTGCGCCACCATGCCCAGCTTGTCCTAACTTCATATCTCAAAAACTTGCAAAACAACTGCACACTTCTTAAAATGGAAGAAGTATCATTGCAGGAACTTATATGACTATACCTCAGTATATTTGTTATGGATTTTGATTGAAATAAAGCTTGAATATTTTAAAATTAGACATCTCTTATTTGTTCACTAGTTTTTGTGATTTAAATGATCCAAGAGATACTATAAATGCAGTCAAAGTATTGGAACAGCTAGAACATAAATCACATGGCTAGACAGGTCATCATGGAAGAAATAGGTGAGTAATTTGGATGTTGATGGGTTACTATGAACTTCATGGGGAGAGATGCGGATGGGCAGAGAAAAGAATGTGACATTAGGAACATGTTACTTTCCAGAGATGATTTTGGTTCAATATGATGCAACACGATTTTTTTTTCCTTTTAGATGATAATTAAAATTCAAAAAAGTTTCATTAAGCTATGTGTTGAGAATTCTCTGAAAGTCTGTTCAGGAAATTATCCATTATTATTTGAATAGAGACAAATCAGTTTTGTTAACATCCTAGTGATATTCTCCGTTGTTAAAAAAGATGAATAATTAAGCTTCTAAATAAATAAATATATATATGCCGGGCGTGTTGGCGCATGCCTGTGGTCCTAGCACTTGGGAGGCTAAGGCAGGAGGATTGGTGTGAGTTCGAGACCAACCTGGGCTACAAAAGTGAGTATGAAAGTGTATACATACATTTGTTCCTCAAGGCTGCAACAATTGGAATAACTGGTGCATGATGTACTAAAAGATTTACGTAAATTTTACCTCTACAGAAGAAGTGAGTACTACTTTCAGCTCCACTTAAGATGAGGAAACAAATAAACAAACAGCAGCAGAAAAAAAATTCATGGCAGGAAAATGTCAATATTAGACTTCAATAAAGCCACTACTCTTAGACACCCAACACAGTGCTTCAGTTGGAAAGGATGGCATTTTCATAGTACAGAGCTCTGTACATTTCATCTTAACAAAAATTTTAACTTAGTTTATATGGTCTATTGGTGTCAAAGATACATGATTATAATTAGCATTCTGAAAATGAAGACCAGAAATAGTAGAGAGAAGAATTGCTGATTAAAATAACGGAAAGAAATAGGAAATATGAACTCCCAGAGGCAATCTCCACAATCCACACAACACTATCTCTTATCTCTATCTTTGTTTTCTATAAGGCATAGTTTCATTCTCTGTCTACGGACCATTTTTGGTTAGGCAGATCCACAACAACCGTAGTTCAGGGCAAGAGTAAGATAATTTGAAAAAAAATGAAAATTTCACATTAACAGTGTTTATGAAGTATACATCAGATTTCTTTTTATCTGTATGTCACGTTAAGCTCAAAATATTCCTGATGAACATTTTTCCAAATTCATAGATGCATGTTGTTTTTTATTGGCAGAAAAAATGGTGCAATTAATTAAATAAAATATATTTTATTCCTTATTGGACATTGATTAATATAGTCAACTTCAGTTCATGAACTCATTTGTTTGGAAAAAAATTTATTTGCAAACACAGTTGTAAAAAGTTTTTTTCATAAATTGAATCATGTAAAAAATAGAATAGCACTTGAACTATTTTCTCACATGAAAGAAAACCTCTTCCAGAATTGTGGAATGAATTAAGTTCATAAACGGAGGTACCACTGAATTATGCAATGAAAATGCTGAATTGTGAAGTTAAAAAATAGGTTGGATGTTATATTTTCCACAGTAATTTGACAGTGATACTCCTTTCATATGACATTTAAGTTGTATTCTGGAATTGGTGCACTTTGGGAAATGCTACTCTAAGCCTATTTCAGTGGTACAAAAAGCTGTTCAAATACAAGGGCTGATTGATAGTAATCATCATATTTCATTGCAAACTTTCAAGTGAAGATGAGACTCGTTAGCCATAGAGGCAAAATATACAGTATGTAGAAGGAAGACTCATTCCAGTGAATTATGGAAATCAATAGCAGCAGTAGAATTGACACTCACCCAGTAAGTTTAATGGATTGTCTTATCACAGAAAAGCTGAGTTTATAACTCAGATAAATGGTGATAGAGCCTGTAAATTTTAAAAAATATTATTGCTGCTGAATTCATGCATTCTTTTCTTATTATTATTGCATCCACTGGACCAAAAAATGTATTTTACATTTTTTTCATTCTACTAAGTGAATGCTTTCTATTACTAACATTTCATTTCATAAAGTAGCATACTTCTGCTGCAAGTTTTATAGGTCCAGATTCAAAGGCATTGAATATCTTATAGCTTGAATCCTTCAGTTACATGAATTAATGATAGCAAAGTCATTGAGACTGAATATTGAAATTTAATCAGTGAGTGTCAGTGAGGTAGCTCAGTGGTCTAAAGCAACTGCCTGGGCAAGCTTAGGCAAGCACACAGGGAATGTGGTTCAAACTCCAGCACCAACAACCAACATGCTGTGCCAGCCCCACTCCTAGGGCCATCTGAGCCAGCCACTAACAACAAAAAAGTTTATCAGTGACACAGGATGTCAATTCTTAGACACTGTTTTATAAAACCCTCACTAAAGTGGTTTATAAAATTCTTCCAGAGGGGCCTGGCAGGATGGCTCAGTGGTCTAAAGCGCCTGCTTAGGAAAGCTTGGGAGGCTGCAGGGACCACGGTTCGATCCCCGGCACCACATGCTGCGCCAGCCCTACCCTCAGGGCAGGCTGAGCCAGCCATAAAAATAAATAAATAAACAAAAGTTCTGAAACAAGAAAAATAATAAAATAAAATAAATTCTTTAAAAAAATAAAATAAAATTCTTCCAAACTTTGACAGGACTTGCAATATATTCATGTTCTTCTTAGTAACTGACCACATGCGTGTTGCTGAACACAGTTGGGCTCTGTTTGCTCCTACCTTCCTCTAACCTGCTGTGTAACTCACTACATATTTTGAGGGATAGACTCTCATTTTGCACCCATATAGCACCTAGCACAGAACTTTTGTAATGCTCTGCTCAGGATATATTTAAAATACAATTAAAATGGCATATTTAACTCTAAGTCTATGTGTCCTTGATAAGTCCATAATTGTTCTGAGCCCTTGTGCCATTGCTGCACAAAATGAACAGTTTGTACATCTTAGGGTAATGCTATTCTGGCTGTAGCAGCTGTGAATTTGAAGGCTATCATGAGTTTAAACTTTTCTTTTGCTCTCTTCTTTAAGATCTCCAGTAAATATTGGAACAGCATCATGGAAGGGGAGTCTTGCCATGAGCTATATAGTTGTATCAGAAGTAAAATTCTGGTCCTTTTCCTGAGAATATAGATTCTATCTCTAGAAAAATTAAAGCTGAGTAGAACGAGGTATGCTCCCTTTAAATAATGAGGTATTTTGGTCTCAATGTCTTTCCTTCTGCCATCCAGGCAGAGCCATAGAGCTCCAGCAGAGCTCCATAGGGCTCCAATCTATGATGCTTCCATTGGAAGTATTAACTAACTCCCAGGCTTCCTCTCCTCTTACGGATTTCCCAATGTAAGCTAATATAAGCAACTTTGGTATTCTGGCAGGATGGCAGATCTGGTGGTGGAAATATTCCATCAGCAGCTATACCTTTAAAGTCCTTTCCTTGGAGAAAAAAAAATTCCCCCTTTTTCTTCCCTTACCTCAGTATTATTTACTAGACTTTTCCATCAGTGAACTCCTCTATGGAGTGACAAATTTGGAATATAAACCTAATAACTAAAATTACCTTTAATATTTACCAGAAATGACAATAGAGTCATCATAGTGATATGGAAAGAACAAAAACAATCTCTAGTGGATGACTCCAAATAATATTTTTCTAGCTCCATTTGGGTAATGATTAATCTCAGATGTCCGCATTTGTTTGACCTTTGATATTTAGGTCTGACCCACAGTGGAAGCATCCATCCCTTCCCATAGTGGCTAAATATCTTGCCTTCTGTGTATCTCTTTTAAGGGCCTAACCTTGTCTGACTGCCTATAATATTTCTATCTTCTTGCAACATTTTCCCTTTCTGAAGAAGTAACCTGAACTGCCATGAGGGAATTATGGTAGATGACCACTCTGGCTTGTTCAGGCTGAAAGGGGTTTTAGTTGGGAACTGGCAGTCAGAGATACTCTCCAGAGGTTCTACCTAAAGGCCCTCAAGAGATATCACGCATTTTTATCTTGGGTAGGTAGAAGCACTTTAAATCTGGAGAAGATAAAGCCAAAGAAATTATTAAACATACATGGTCCAAATAACATCAGTGGATGGGCTGGGGAGATAGCTCTGTGGCATAAGTGCCTGCCTGGCAAGTGCAAAGTCATGAGTTCAAACCCCAGTCCCGCTCAAAAAATAAATAAATAAACAAACAAATAACATCAGTGGAATAATTATGCATGCGACCAAAATGATTTTTTCACCAATAGTGATGGTTTATTTTTTAGCTACGTGTTGTTGGAGAACAGTTACATCTACAAGCTAGTTTTATTTGTATATTGTTGAACTCAAACATGTCTGTATAAGGAAAAATTTGTAATATATATTACATTTGTAAAACTAGCCCTAGTGTAAATTGGATTAATCTTCTAAAGTCTATTTCTTTTTGAGGTATGATGAGTGGAAGGAAAGTTAGGATGGGCAAAGAACAAAGAGAACTGTGCCAATGTCCAGCAATAGGCTGGGTTTTCCTTTGGTCATGATTTCTCAGGGCTCCTCCACGGAGATGACAGAGACTGACAGACCAGAGTGAGCAGGCAGGCCCAAAGTTCTTCAGTCCTATTGGACCATCTGGGAAGCTGAGGCTGAGCTCTGGGGCCTTTGCCTCAGAGTGCAATCTCACTTCTAGCATCTGCTTTAGCAGTCAGGGCATGGCTTGTGGGTCTCTTGACAATTTCTCTTATTTTGGCCTGGCTTCTGACAGCCATAGCAGATGAACTTTAATGCTGTTGAGGTCTTCTTGGAGCCAAGAAAATCAGACTCAGGATCTGTTTTTGGAGCCACAACAAGGCAGCTATTTTTTTTTTTAATCTCTTTTTGTTCTCTCTGCCTCGTTTTCTCCCAGTCCCAATTACAGGAAATTGTTTTCTTATTGTACTATAAAGTATCAAGTGAGGTATTTTATTTGTCCTCGAGTAGGTAATGAGGCTTGCTGGGCTTTAGGAAGAAGCTGTCTGAATGATTTCCTTTTAAAGTGGGTCATTTTATCAGTCCAACATTTTGTATCAGAATGTTTACACTTACTCCCTTTCTGGGTTTTATTCACTGAGCTGGTGCACATATTGTTTATCTCTGTGCCCTGAGGAAGAGGGCTCATTGTCCAGTTTCCCTGCTATTGTAAATGTTGCCCATTGTTGTCAAATTTGGAGCAGCATTCATTTGCCTAATGTTTTCCCCCTTTACATTTTGGACATAGCCCTGGTGGCTTAATTTTATCTTTATCCTTTTTCTTTTCTTTTTTGCAATCATTTTTCATATACACCACCTTGCCATAATTAAAACATTTTGTAAGAAAAAAAAATTAAAAAAAAAAAAAAAGTGCATGCCTGTAATCCCAGCACTCGGGAGGCTGAGGCAGGAGAATTGATGCGAGTTCGAGACCAGCCTGGGATACAAAAGTGAGCTCACGGCCAGCCTGAACTACATAATGAGACCCTGTCTCAAAAAGACAAAAAAAAAAAAAAAAAAAAAAAAAAAAAAAAAAAAAAAAAAAAAAAAAAAAAAAAAAAAAAAAATTTGTAAGATTTTGTTTATGTGATGTTTGGAAAGCAGAGGCCAGTAAATTAGCTTTATAAGGTTCAGACCCAACTGCACAAGCTTTTATATATTCCTCCAATGGAGCCCCTCGAGCTTTTAATGGGCACATAACCTTTTGGCATTCTGAGTTAGCATTTTCAAAAGACAGTTTGTAGCAACATATCCTGCAGATCGAGTTGTCTGACCCTTTTGTAAATTGACTTCTTGAGTCGAAAGATAAAATCAACAAAGGGCTCATTTTGAGACTGTATTACCTTACTAAAAGACTTTTGAGCTTCTCCAGGTTTTTGACCTTCTCCCATGCTCTGAGACAACATAAATGCATCTGAACAATGGCTATATCATTGTACTGACGTTGAGCTGTTATACCAAACCATGCGCCTGAGTAAGTTGATCCACTATTACAGTTATAGGCGGATTTTGACCTCTGTTTATCTTGTCCTGAGTGTCGGCCTCATCTTTCCACTAGGTATGGAATTGAAGATATTATCCTGGTTCCAAAATAGTGTGGCACAATACTTCTCAGTCATGAGGAATAAGCCTATGTTCATCTACCAATCCTTGTAAGAGGCCAACAACATAATTAGGTTGCATTCCATAAGACATAACAGCTTACTTCAAATCTTTAATTACCTGAAAAGCTAAAAGTTGATAATCTCATTGTACATAACCATTTGGGTGTTGCCCATTTGGAAGGCGCTGTTGAACCACAACAGAGCAAACTCCCAGTGGGGTTTCATAAGCCTCTGGTTCTCCCTGGTTCCTTCCTTGTAATAAAGCTTGATTCACTGCTCCTCTAGGTCCATCAGCAGAGACAGGTTGCTTATGCTCATATGGAGGAGCTGAGGGATTAGTTGGGGGAGGAGGCAGTTGAATTTGAGCAAGCATAGAAGGTGGATTTGAAACATCCAATCACTCCACCAATTTGAATATCAATTGTGTCAAATGTTCTACAAGATAGGATAACCCCTAGATTTTATTTGCCTCTTTCTCCAACCCATTCCTTTGAGATTCTGAAAACTCCTAAGAATCAGAGGGAAGAGGCTGAAGAGCCAGAAATGTTTGTTTTACTTTCCAATTCTTTGATTTAGATTCTTTATCCAACAAGGACAAATTAAGAGATGTGGTGCTGCCTTTATGTTCCGTAGTGTCCTCATCAACTGAACCCTTTGTAAGGCTGACTTTGTGAGGCTGAGGAATTAGCCACAGACTCGATTCCTCAGAGTCAGACTGCAGGGGCTCCAAAGCCAAGGAGAAAAGGTTACACAAAGACCACACGCTTAAGGGAATAGGTTCTCCTTGCTGTTGTGCTCTGCACAGAGCTTTCAGAGCTTGCTTCCAAACTTTTAAGTTCAGAGCATTTTTTCCCTTAAGTTGAAACCAACAACAATGCGTTTTTATAAAGAAAAATAATTCTTCGAAACTCTTTGGTTTCACCTTTACCCCCTCTCAATGGAGTAATGTCTCTACAAGATGGATATACTCCTTTTGTGTTGAAGTGGAGTTTCCCATTGCTCTGAACTGTTGCTGGTGGTCTCGCCTACCCTGGGCATACTTTTCCCATGCTGTCAGGCCTCTCTTAACTCACCCCTGGTCATCTTCCATGCCCCACCTTGGGTGCTACTTGTTGTATGTCATGATCCTGAGCTGAAAGAAATGATGAGAAAACCCAGTGAATTTAGCTTCAGAGGTCTTACTGAAATCTGTCTCTCTTGAAGTGAGCCCAGAGTTCCAGAAGCATCTCCTTTTTATTTAGGACTATAACCTCTGTTGACCTTCACTATTTGTTTAATGTTAGGTTCACACAATTGTTAAATAAATGGATTATAAGGAGGATAGAAGATAATCACCAACATCTCAAGTAAGGGTGGAGACATCAATCAGGATAAGCTGTTACCCACCTTCTTGAATCCCAGTTTTCTGGAATACCTCAGTGACAGATTACAAACTGACCCAAGCTTTGTTTATTGTTCTTTGCTTCTTTAAGATACTAGTTTCTTATCTATGTAAAACATACTCAATATTGATGTTTATTATATCTCCTAGGATGAGAAACTTCATTTTGTTATACTTATAAAACATCCTTTTTTTTTTTTTTTTTTTTTTCAAAATACATGCAACTTAATTCTAGCCTAGGGGCTGGCAAGATAGCTCAGTGGAATAAGTGCTTCCTTAGGCAAGCACAGGGACCAAGGTTCAATCCTGGCACCACATACCTGCATACCCTTCCCCCAGCCATACTGTGCAGCCCATAGAGACTGGGCATGGTGGTGCATGCCTGTAAAACCAGTGCTGAGGAGGCTGAAAACAGGAGGATCACTAGAAGTCCAAGCTGCATAATGAGACCCTGTACCAAATACAAAAATTTAAAAAATAATAATAATAAATTCTAGCCTATGTCTTAAGAAAAAACCATAATAGATAGCAATTTTAATAATAAAAAATAAAAAGCCTTCTAATAAATGTAAGAGAGAGAGAGAGAGAGAGAGAGAGGTAGATGTAGATGTAGATATATGTCTTAGTTACTCTTCTCTCGCTGCTGGGACAAACACCCAACACTCAAAGTGAGGGAAGGAAAGTTTTATTTAGCTCGCAGTTACTGGAGATTTTAGTCCATATTTACCTTGCTCCAAAACAGACTGGCACATGGCAGAGAACAACCTTTCATGATGGCAGGTTAAGAGCAAGGGGAAAGAGGTGAAGGAGCTAACAGCAGCTCAAAAAGCTAACTACCCTTCCTCCCTTACATTAAGATGCAAATCACTTGCCCCAGGGAAGATGTAGCACCCATTTTTATAATAATTAAAAATTCCAGAAGCCACCCCATGACCTCATGAAGCTTTGTGGTGGAGACACCTATACACAAACCATAACATTCCACACCTGGGCCCCCAAAGACTCATGCACATGCCTTTAGGCAAGAGACATTTTATTACATCTCTAAGAGTTGTCAAAGTCCCAACAGTTTCAGCATTGCTGAAAAGTTCAAGTCTCAAGTCTTTGTGATCCCCTATACAAATGAAGTTAAACACATTTAACATTCAAAGGCATAAAAGAAACATTATCATTCCAGAAGGTACACATAGCAGGATAGCAAGCGTTGGGACCAACACAAGTCCAAAATCCAGAAGGACCAACTTTAAATCCTGAAGATCCTTTTGGAACATATGAAGCACTCCTGTGGCAAATTGTAAGCTCTGTGCAGCTCCGCCACTATATAACTCTTGGTAGAGGTCGATATCATAGCTTCTCTCTCAGGCTGGCTTTGCTCCCTCTTTGCATGGTCCAGGTTCCTGGCTTTTCTTTTCTTTAAGGGTTTCCACTGAATAGGCTTTTGACTCACAGCTTCACAAACTGCCCTCCCTGGGGCATCCTGCCTGGCCTCCCAGGCCTTCTGAAATTGAGGTGGAAGCCTTCTTAACCTCAGAACTCCTGTATTCTCAGTGTACCTAAAACCACTGCCACGTGGATGATGCCAAGGTCTGCTGCCATCTGTAACAGTAGCCAGGCTTTCTTTTCTCGTGGCTGTAGGGGTCAAGTGCATGGATCGCTGAGCATTTTGACCTGACCTGAGGAATAAATTCTCAATGCCATCGCAATTCTCGAACCTGATGCTTCCACAGACATTCTGAAACAAAGGGCTCAGCTTTCCCCTCAAGGCAAAGTTGCTGAATTTTGTAATTCTGAAGCTGCAAAGGGTGGAGACTTGCCCACTCCTGTGATGCCCTCAGGCTCTCTTTTTCATTCTCTGGTTCCTTCTCAACAATGGAGATCCTCTTAGCTCTATCTTTGCAGTCCACAGTTTTTTGTCACTTCCTTTCTGGCCAAGCTCACAAAATTTTAAATCTTTCTTCTGGGTTCCTTACTCTTGATTCGCAACATAAATCTGGCTAGAAGCCCCCAAGAACACTGCTTTCTTAATTTATTTTTTGGGTACTCTATTTTTTATATAGTGAAATGTTGCTGATTTTTTATTTTTATTTATTTTTTCTTGTTTCAGAACTTTTGTTTGTTTGTTTATTTATTTATTTTTATGGCCGGCTCAGCCTGCCCTGAGGGCAGGGCTGGCACAGCATGTGGTGCCAGGGATCAAACCACGGTCCCTGCAGCCACCCAAGCTTTGCTAAGCAGGCACTTTAGACCACTGAGCCATCCTGCCAGGCCCCCATGGCACCCATTTTTACAATACTCTACAATTCCAGAATTACAAATTCCAGAATCCATCCCATGATTGCATAAGGCTTTGGGGGGCACATCTATACACAAACCATAACAATATAGATATAGATATAGATATAGATATAGATATAGATATAGATATAGATATATAAAGAAGTTTTACTTTGTGAATATTAGTATTATAACTATTTTAGCAAAATATTAAAAGTTTATAAATTATAACTTACGATCTGAAATGTGCACAAAAATAAACTTTGGACCATGAAATGGACTATTAAAGTTATTTGGGAAAAGTAGTAGTACATCAGAATATAGTCCTCTAATTATTGATTGCAATTAATTGATATTTCAAAACGATCCTACTCTCTGTGTTTATGACAGTAGAAATAGTGTTTCTATGTAATGATAACATATAACTAAGAAAATATGATCTAAAGAAATGATGGAGGGCCCGGCAGGATGGCTCAGTGGTCTAAAGCGCCTGCTTAGGAAAGCTTAGGCACTGCAGGGACCGCGGTTCAATCCCTGGCACCACATGCTGCGCCAGTCCTACCCTCAGGTCAGGCTGAGCCGGCCATAAAAATAAATAAATAAACAAACAAAAGTTCTGAAACAAGAAAAAAAAAATAAAAAAAATAAATGATGGAAAATATTTTAAAAACTGAAAGAAAACTATGAATTATCACATTATCTGAAAAATAAAGCGTTATCCACAGAATTATTTTACTTTCCAAGGTCATATAAGAATTTTAATCATGAGTTCAGTAAGACTGCTGAATAAATTCCCCTCAAAGGCAATACCCATCTTATGATCAGAGTAAATATCCACTGCACCATAGTAATTTAAAATGCAAATAATATTGTCATCAAATGCTAGCTCTTCCACAACAGAAAGGGCATTGTGGGAGTTGCCGAAAAGCCTGAATAAACAGATTTCTCTTATAAGACAGACCTTCTGTTTACATAGAAGTTTTCTTTAACAGATAAGAATATTCTAGACTGAATCAAAATCTTTTTAAGATATCCCACTGGGTGGAAGTAGGTATAAATATCTCTCTTTTATGCAGTAAGAAAGCTAGGACTAGGCTGAGGTCACAGATGGAATAAAAAATTGGTGTTAGTATAAGACCGCAGTCCCAACAAAATAAATTGGATATTCTGCTTTCCATTCTACTAATACCTGAGTTTAACCACAAAGCACTTCTCAAATGTGTTCCATTTTCAATATGTTTTTATTTTAAAGAAAAAAAAAACATAACAATAAAACAGATTCAAAACAGGTTAGCAGGACAATTATGATAATACATTGCTTATTATCATCTTATTGTTGTTATTCAGAGTGCAAGATATAGGCATGACATCTTGTGGTTATTTCTAATTATTTGCTTGGGTGTATTTTAGGATTTTCATTTGTACCAGAAATTAAATTTAGGACCTTGCATTTGCCAGGCAGGCAATGTGTGGCTGAGCTATACTATCAGCCAAACATGACATTTTGTTCAACGCAAACCTTTCTATTCAATGAAACAAGATAAACTAGCTATCGAGGCGTGGTACTCACGCCTGTCATCCCAGCACTCGGGAGGCTGAGGCAGGAGGATTGGTGCGAGTTCGAGACCAGCCCGGGCTACAAAAGTGAGCTCAAGACTAGCCTGAACTGCATAGCGAGACCCTGTCTCAAAAAAAAAAAAAAAAAAAAAAAAAAAAAAAAAAAAAAAAAAAAAAAAAAAAAAAAAAAAAAAAAAAGATAAACTAGCTATATAACTATTTTATAACATCTACTGTACATTTTGAATCATATTTACTTGTTCAGTTTCTCACACCAGTTACACAATATGATGCTTATCTATTATACATGTGATTCTGATTTATTTCACATGGCTATGGCATCAAGTTGCATCCATTTACCCACAAAAGTCTCTAGTTTAACCTTTTTATGGCTGAGTAGTGTTCCGTTATATATTAACAACACGTCTTTTTTATTAATTCCTCAATTGATGGGCATTTGAGTTGTCTCCAACGTTTAACTATGACAAATCGTGCTGCTATAAACACAGGTGAAAATATGTCATTGTGGCATGCTGTTCTTAACTGTTCAGGGAAAATATCCAGAAAGTGAATAGCTGAGTCAAATGGGGCCTCTAATCCTATGATTTAAGGAATTTCCATACTGACTCTCACAGCAGTTGCATGTCTATACGCTCTCAGCATCAGTGGAGAAGGGTCCAGTATTCACCACACACTTCAGCATTTGTTATCAGTACACTTCTTGATTGTAGCCATTTGGGGGGGGTGGTGAGATGGAATCTCAGAATTATTTCAGTTTGCATCTCTCAAATGAGCAATGATGTAAACTTTTTGTGCGTTCATTTGCCATTTGTATTTCTGTATCTGAGATGTGTATATTCATTCACCTCAGATGCCAATTTATAGACTGGGTTTTTCAAGTTAGAGAAGTCTGATGTTTTAAAACATTTATGTGCTTTAGATTTGAGTCCTTTTTCTGACAGACAAGAGAAAACTGGCTATAATGTTTTACCACTCTGTGGGGTGTATTTTCACACTGTTGGAGTTTCTTTGTTGTGTAAAAGCTATTTAGTGAAGTGAGATCCCATTTGTTGATTGTTTGAAGTATTATCTGTACAGTTTGGTTTTTGTTCATGAACTCTGCCTACTTGTAAGTTTTCTAGATACTCACTTTCTCTTCCATTAAATTCAGTATTTATGTTTGAATATTTGGATCTTTGGTTTATTTTGACTTTAATTCATGGCTGTAGACATGGGTCAAATTTTATTCCTCAGCTCTTAGAAAGGCAGTTTTTCCAACACCATTGATTAGAGAGGCTATCTTTCTTCTAGTCAACGTGTTAGGCTCCTTTGTCAAAGATATGGTGGCTGACTGTGATTAGGGCTGCTTCTGCATCTGCTCTTCTGTTCCACGGATCCTCAAGCCTTTGTTTTCTTCTTTTCTTGTCTGTACCATACTGATATTATCATAGTAGCTTTGTAGTATAATTTCAGGTTTGCAATTGGGATACCCTCTGGTCTGTCTTTGTTCCCCAAACTGGTTTTGCTATTCTAGGTTTCTTCTGGTTCCAAATGAAGTTTAGGAAATTGTCTTTGTTCTTTTGTTTGTTTGTTTTCAAGATCTGTAAGTTATGCTAATAGTATTTTCATTGGAATTGTATTAAATCTGTAGACCAGTTTTGTTAGTATGGCCATTTTAACTGTATTCTTTTATTCCTATCCAAGAGCAAGGGATGTCTTTATGTTTTCTGATATCCTCTTTTATCTCTTTTTTAGGGTACTATAATTTTCACTTTACAGATCTTTTACATCCTTTGTCAAATTGCTTCCTAAATATTTATTTTATTATATATTATTGTAAAGGGTGTACTTTCCCTAATTTATCACAGTGTGAGTCTGTTGCTTATGTATATGAATGCTATTAATTTTAATTATATTATATTATATTATATTATATTATATTATATTATATTATATTATATTATATTATGGCCAGCTCAGATTGCCCTGGGGATGAGGCTAGAGCAACATGTGGTGCCTGGGATTGAACTGCAGTCCCTTCAGTTGCCTAAGCTTTCCTGTGCAAGCTGAATGCTATTAATTTTTGAGTGTTGACTTTTTATCCTGCTATTGGATATTGAATAGTAAAATTTTGACATTAAATCTACAAATATTTGGTGGCATTTTGAGGCCTTTTTATACAGTTTCATGTCATTTGTGGATAATGGTAATTTAACTTCCTTTTCCTCTTTTTATTCATTTTATTTTTTTTCTTTTATCTAACTGCTTTGCTTAATGTTTCCAGAATTATACTGGATAGCAGTGGTGATCATGGACATTCTTGTCTTGTATCTGATTTTATTCTGGAAGTTTTCAGGTTTTGACATTTTAATAATATGATCACTGTTAGGTCAGGGAGATAGCTCAGTGGTATTCTTTAATGATATATTCACTGTTGGTGTGATTTTATAAAACTAAAGAATATTTCAGTTTTCTGTAAGGATTTTGTTTTGTTGTTTTAAATCTTTCTTCTTTCCTTCTTTCTTTCTTTCTTTCTTTCTTTCTTTCTTTCTTTCTTTCTTTCTTTCTTTCTTTCTTTCTTTCTTCTTTCTTTCATTTATATATTTAGTACCAGGTCTGAAAGGCCTCACTACACAGCTTAGACTGGAAGCGATCTCCAGTTTTCAGCCTTCTAAATGCTGGGATTACTGGTACGTGCCACCACACCCAGTTTCAGTTGCCGTCTCAGAGATCCAGATGGCAGGACTGTCACACAGGTTGGAAATAGAACCCTGGGTCCCTCCATCTGCCTAAGCAGTGTTTTAATTTGTTTTGTTTTAACATGAATAGGTGTTAGACTTTATGAAATACTTTTACTGAGTCTATCTAGATGATCATGTGATGTTTGTCTTTTGTTCTGGTAATATGGTATATTGCATTTATTGAGTGGTATATGTTAAACCATTCTTGAATCACTGGATGAATCCAATTTTGTCATGGTGGATTTATCTTCCTGATGATTTGCTGCGTTCTGTTTGTCAGTATTTTAGTGAGGAGTTGTGCATCTATATTCTTCAGAGAGATTAGCCTCTAGTTTTCTTCTGGCATTGTGAACATTTCCGGTTTTGGAATAAGGGTAAAACTTGCTTCCAGGAAAAGTTTCATAAGTTCATATGGGAACAGTTCATAAGTACTGTTCCCTTTTCGATTTCTTTAAAGAGTTTCAGTATTAATGGCATCATTTCTTCTCTGAATTTCTTGTAAATTCCAACAGTGGTTCTGTCAGGGCCTGGCCTGTGCTTTGTTTTTAAACTTTTAATCGTATTTTCAATTTTGGTAGGTGATATTGTATTATTTGGAATATTTATTTATTTATTTATTTATTTATTTATTTATTTATTTATTTATATTTTTAGGGAAGGGTCTACCGAGTGCTCAGGCTTTCACTACTAGATTGAACTCCTAGTGATCTAACTGTTTACAGCCTCCCAAGAGCTGGGATTACAGGCACGCACCACCATGCCCAGTCTCAGTTGCTGTCTCAGGGTGCCCTGGAGGCTGGGCGTACACAGCAGGCCCAGTGATACAACCCGGACTCGGTGCCTGCTAGCAGGCACTTTAATCTGCTAAGCTATTTGGCCAGCCCTGTTTGGAATTTTTATTTTTTCTTGGTTTAGTTTTTGGCAATTTGATTGTTTCTCAGAATTTTTCCATTTGTTCTGTATCGTCCATCTTATTAGAATATAGATTCTCATAATGGATACTGATGATCTAGAATTCTATGTGATCTATTGTGATTTCCTCTTTTTCATTTCTTTTAAATTGTTTATTTATTTGGTACAGGGTCCCACTACGCAGCTCAGATTAATAGTGATCCTTCCGTCTCAGCCTCACAAGTCCTGGGGTTATGGGTGTGCTTAGTACGTCACTGCACCTGGCATGGAGGCCAGCTCAGTGTGGGGCCAGCACAGCATATGGTACTGGGGATCAAACCTAAGTCCTTGTGTTTACCTGGTAGGAACTTAGACCACTGAGCTATCTCCCTAGCCCTGCATTCAATTTCTAATAATGTCAATTTGTGTTTTTCTTTCTATTTTTAAAATTAGGTTGGCTTAAGGTTTATCAATTGTTACTATTTCGAAGAAACAACTTTTCAATCCATTGATTCTTTGTATTGTTTCCTTAGTCTCTGTTGCATTAATTTCTGCTCTTATGTTTATAATTTCCTTGCTTATATATATGAGCTTTGGGTTTGATTTGTTCTGTTTCTATAGGATTAAAGCTCAACGTTAGGTTGTTTATTTGGGTTCTGGGTGATGTTTGAGTTCAAAGCTATAAATTTTCCTAAAGGACTGCTTTCATTGCATTCCACAAGTTTTACTGTTGTATCAGCATTATCCTTAGCCATATGAACTACTTAAATTTGCCTTTAATTTCCTCTTTGACTCATTGTTTGTTCAGAAGGGCATTGTTTAATTTGCATGTGTTTAAATAGTTTTTGGGATTTCCTTTGTCAATGATTTCCAACCATTGATTTTCACTGATTTTCATTGAACTTTGGTCATGTAGTATGCATGGGATCATTTCAATTCCTCTGTATTTATTTAGACATGTTTTGTCAGTTAATATATGGTCTGTTTAGGAGAATTTTCCTTTTGCAGCTAATAAGAATGCATAATCTGATGTTTTGTTGTAGAGAACTCTGTAGACAGCTACCAAATCCATTTATTCACAGCTGTAGTTTATTTCTAGTGTTTTTTGTTTGTTTGTTTTTTGTATAGCTGATCTATCCATTTATGACAGTAGGGTGTTAAGGTCTCCAACCATCTTTATGTTAGTCCTTATTTGACTTTTCATGTTTATTAATATTTGTTTTATGTAGTTGGATACACCTGTGTTTGTTGCATAAGTTTTTATGATTGTCACCTCCTTTTTTGGAGTTTTCTCTTAACTAGTGTGTAGCAGCTTTTTATCTCTTTTGACCAATTCTGGCTTAAAGTTTTCATTGTCTGCAAATAGAACAGCTACTCATGCCTTTTTGAGTTCCTATGTTATGGAGAATTATTTTCCATACTTGGACTTTTGGTCTTTCAATTTCTTTTGGGGTTACATGTGCTTGTTGTATGTAACATATTGTTGAATTTTGTTCCTTGGTCCCTTCTTTCAGGCCTTTTGGTTTGATTGGTGAATTGATACAATTTACATTGATGCTTATAATTTATACAAGGAAGGAAAGATTAATACAGTAAGTAGAAACAGAACCCAAAATGTAATAAATCTGTAAAGTAGAAGGAAAATTCTTTGTAGCTATAACAAGAATATTCAATACTGTGACTGGAATATTAAACATGATCAGAATATGAAATATATTAAGTAAACAACTACAAACCATTACAACTAGATTTTAAAACTGAAAATTACTATATCTAAAATACTATAAGGTATTTTAATAAACAAGTAGAAGATAATAGTGAAATACTGAGTTTTTAGCACACATAATTTTGGTCAGTGGAAATGATTTATTGTAATAAAAATGAAGACATATGATTTTCAATACTTAAAGCTTCAGTTCTTTCCTAAATAATATATATTATGTTTATATTTATATTGCACAGAGTAGACAGCATGACAGAAAATAATTTTGGAGAATAATCAACAAAATATTCTCAAAATTCCAAGGTGCACATCTAACAAAGAATGATACAGATACAATCAAAACTCCACAGTCATATTCTTCAATCATTGAAAGGCATAATGATATCTCAGAAAAATTAAAGAGGAAGAGAAACACATTACTTTATTAGAAATATTCTAGAGAAACAACAGGAAACTTTCTTTGATTAACATCTTAAAATGACGAGGAAACAAGTTAAACAAATTATACACATTTACTAATTTAGATCATTTTCTGGGCCCCAAAAACATCATGGACAACTTCACAAAGATCACTTGCTTGCAGATAGCACATATTTCAACATAGAATTAAAAAGTGAAGGCATAATTAGGAGATATTTATAATATCCTCAACTGAGAACTAAAAAAAAAATACTTCTCAATAGTGCATAAAGCAGAGAATAAGCCGGGCGTGGTGGCTCACGCCTGTAATCCCAGCACTTGGGAGGCTGAGGCAGGAGGATCAGTGCGAGTTCGAGACCAGCCTGGGCTACAAAAGTGAGCTCAAAGCCAGCCTGAACTGCACAGCGAGACCCTGTCTCAAAAAGGCAAAAAAAAAAAAAAAAAAAAAAGCAGAGAATAAATTTACAGGTGGAACTGTAAAATGCATGGTACTGAAAATGTAGCATACCAATATCTATAGATGCAGCTTAAGTGATATATAGAAGAAGGCATGTCTTTAAATATTTATAGTAGAAAGAAACAGGAAGTTTCAGTTCAACAGTCTAAGGTTCTGAGAAACCAGTGAAACATGAATTATCAAAAGTAAATACAGAGCTGAGGAGATAGCTCAGCACAATAAATGTTTGCTTGACAAGCACAAGGTCCCTGGTACCTCAGAAAAAAAAATAAGATTAAATAATAGAATAGTTATCCACGAAATACAAAACAAATTGTAGAGCCAATAATAGACTAAGTGGATTAAAAACTTTGAGATGTTCAAGTCTTTCACAATACTGATTAGATAATAAGGAAAAATAAGTTTCCACTACCAGGAAATAGGGGAGAATATTACTATAGAAGGTAGATATTAGGAAGTAAAATGGGGCTGAGGAGAGAGCTCAGCAGTCTAAGCACCTGCCTGGCAAGCGCCAGGGCACAGGCTCAGTCTCCAGTACTACATTCTGTGTCGTGCTGGACCAGAATCCAGGCATGCTGTGCCAGCCACCAAAACCTCACATGGTGATACATTCCTGTAATCCCAGTGCTGGGGAGGTTGAGACAGGTGAATCACTATGAGTTGGAGCTGTGTAGTGAAGTGCTATATCAAATAAGCAAATAAGTAAATGAATAAATGATTTAAAAATTGTTTTAAGAAGCAAAATGGAAATCTAAGTAATTCTATTCTAATAAACATAAAAACATAAATGAGAAATGCAATTTACACCGTGAACCTAAATAAAGTTGAAAACTTCAAATAAACGTGTATCTATTAAAAACTGACGGCTGGGGAAAGAAGTGCTTGCCTGGCAAGTACAAGGTCTTGAGTTCAATCCCCAGTACCACAATAATAATAATAATAATAATAATAATAATAATAATAATAATGATAGTAGTAGTAGTAATAATAATAATAATAATAATAATAATAATAATAATAATAATAATAATAATAATTGAAGACTGAATTTCTGTAGAAGTTGCCAACTGAAGGAAAGCAAATAAGTAGGCCCAGAGGTTTCACTAGGGATTTAAGCTAAACACTTAAGAAATGCATAATTTCAGTTTCCTGAATATTTTTACCAAAGGGCAAATCTAGGAATTTCTTTCTTTCTTTTATTTTCTTTTACTTTTTATGTATTTGATACTGTCTTACTACCCTCGGACTCCTGGTGATTCTCCTGTTTTCAGCCTCCCCAGCTCTGGGATTGCAGGCATGTGCCACCAGGCTGGTCTCTGTGGCTGGCTCAGCTCATCTGGGGGCGGGGCCAGTGCTGCACATGGTGCAGGGACCGAATCCTGGCTCCCTCTGCTTGCCTAAACAGACACTTAGGTGCTGAGGTATCTTGCCTACTCTAGGCATTTATTTCAAACTCTTTTTTATTAACGTATCTGTGATACATAAACATCTTTTGTGAATACTATTTTTAAAATTCTTAACACATTAACACTTTGAATAAAGCAGTATGCTAGTGTGTGTATCCCTACATATTTATCCCTAAAATGCAGTCTTCAAATTTCATATATTAGTCTAAATTACCCTAGCTATGCAATAAATAAGAAAATACAAGCAAGCTGGGGAAACAGTTCAACTGCTTGAGAACCTGGCAAGTGCAAGGTCTTGAGTTCAATCTCCACTACAAAAGAAGAAGAGAAAGGAAAAGACATGACTGTAAATATAGAAAAATTATTTGACATAATTCAATTTTTATCCAAGGAATTAGGTAAGGTAGAGTAGCAAATATTCATGCTACATAAATTGTAGATACATTAGAATTATTGTGTTTCCTGGTAGGCTGTAGTTGTTAAGGTATTAATTGTGGGGTTTTCCAAGTTTTATGGTGATTTTACCTGAAGCTTATTTGGTAGATCTCATTCTTTTCTTTTTCATGCCCTTGTACTCCATATTTTTAGTCAGCAGGCATCCTACTAGGCTAGGTTTGCCTTTCATATGCTACAGATATTTCTTAAGATTTATCCTCAAAATCTTTGTCTTATAATTGTTATATTTAGTACAATACATCTAATTGAGTTAGTTACATAGGCCATTGTAGTTAATACTTTTTATATTTTTCATATTGTATCATTCTTTTTACCTATTGCATATTTTAATTTATTTTTGTAGTGTTATTTCTCTAGCAACTCATGTTACCTGTTTTCAATAATCAATATGAATGTTTCCTATAGTTTTCTTAGAAGTTAGTAAAGTTAGCACAAGTGTAGCTTAAAAACAAGTTATAGAATGAAGGATAAAACTTATTATATATCATAGATAAAGAAATGGTATTTAGTATTAAAAATGGTACTTAGAATGTGTAAGAAATTGAGTAAGTGTGTAGGAAAAACACCAATAATCTAATTTGAAAATTTTAAAAAGTATGTGCTGGCCTGATAGCTCAGCACCTGCTTCAGCAGAGCACAGTGCAGCAGCTGGGGTTTGATGCCCAGCACACCATGTCAGCCTTGTGTGCACTGAAATGACAATAGAGGCTGGGCATGGTGGTGCATGGCTGTAATCCCAGCTCTTGGGAGGCTGAATATTGGAGGATCACTATAAATCTAATCTATATAGTGAGACTTTGAACATCCTGTAGACCTAAATACAGAAAAAGAAAGAAAGGAAGGAAGAAAAGAAGGAAGGAAGGATGAAGGAAAGAAAGAAAGAAAGAAAGAGAGGCAAATCAAGTGGCCAACAAATAAATGCATATTTAAATTGAATTGTTTATCATAAATGTTTAAGCCTATTGTCTGAAATTAGAGGCAAGAAAATAATAAACAAGTCCTTTCATCTACAACAACAGAGATAACCATGGAGGACATTATATTGAGTGAAATTAGCTAATACGGAAAGACAAATATGGCATGATCTCAAATATGGAGCCTTAAAGTAGAAGCAGAATGCTGCTTGCCAGGAACAGAGCATAGGAAGAGATTTGGGGCACTGGATTCAAACTTTCCTTAGGAAGAATAAATTCTGGAGGTGTTCTGTGCAGCATTGTGGCGACTGTAAATAGGACACTATGTGCTTGAAATCTGGCAAGAGTTTACACTGAAAAGGTTCTCACCAGAAAATGGCAACAGCAGTGTGTCAGGGTTGTAGGTGGGAAAACTATTTTCATATCAGAACAATATGAAATGTGCTATTATGTTCAAGCAGCATTGTTTTTGGAGAAAAATACTTTAGAATATCACCAAATTATATTCCTAGAGAAGGAATGAATAAATGTGCTACAGTCTTAGAATTTATTAACTAAAAGTAATGAGTAACATACATATTTCTGCAATATTATGTTGAATAAAAAACATGTTACACACTCGTTATTATACTATGATCTCCTTGATTTTAATTTCTAGTAGTTTTGAGTACTGTATGCATGTGCACACAAAAAACAATTGTATGAAAATGTAGACACGATGAATCTCAATTGCAATATGGAGGTTATTTCTGGATGGAGATAATATTTGGATGGTAAAGATTTTCTAGCTTACTATCTTAACAGGAAAGTTAAGACTCACATAACATAAAATCTCAATGTCAGCTTTTTTGAGAATGGAGGTGAGGAGAAGACCCTGAGTACTTTATTTAAGACTAGTATAGAAAAAAACAAGCAAAAATTTGGGACCTCTTCACACTTGATAACACTATGGTAATCAGTATCCAGAGGAACTGAGAAAAGACTCTAGAAATGGTCAAATTTGTACCTGCCAAGAGAATATTAATATATTATATTGCTGGGCCATTCTATATCCCAGCCTCCTGGAAGATTCACTTACATGCAAACTATGTATGCCTGTGTATGTGCACATATACACACTTATTAACTCTATAACAACTTATGAAGTAAGATCATTATCTTTCTATATTATATAAGGAGATGGTTTCTGTAATTTTTTCAAAGATTATAGTACCGTTAAGAAAAAGATTGAAGCATAATGGTATCACAGGGTACCTTTAAGATTATATCTGACTGTTACAGTAATATTTTTCCCCTAAAAGTGTAGAAATTCATAAAGAATGTAGAGAAAAATTTCAAAGACCTGCATTTAGACCTCATGTCTCACTCCTGAGAAAAGTTCTAGCCCTCAAGATAAAATCCATAGAGCCTCTGACATGGTAGGGAAATTGTGAACAAATTGGATGCATGCGCAGAGATAATAAAGTTTCCTCCCAGTGCCTGTCAGAAACACCCTGAGGAGTCTCACAGCTAACATCACGTAGGAAGCCAACTGGGATGCAAGAGGACTGACTCAAGAGAGCAGGTATGGTAAAGATAACGAATACAGCTAATAAAAACAAACTGGATTTTGGATAAGATTTGGTAGCTTTTTGACATACTTCATTGTATTTGACCAATGCATCAAAATACACTAAAGGTGGGAACTAACAAAAATTCTATGTGGAAGCCCTTCAAGAATTACTGTTAATGATATACAAGGCTTGAAAGAATCAGGTAACTGGAAGCACTGTCTTCAATGTGATGTGAAAATGGAGCCATATTACCCATGATGGAGACTTCACTATTACCTTCCATACTGATTCAGTTTACTTTAAAATTTTAGTGACTATGTTTATACCTATAATTTTGGGTATGATTTTGCACCCTATAAGTTGATTGCTAGCACACAGTTATTATTGCTGTGCCTAAACCCTTATTATTTTTGGTTCTTTACAGTGCTGGGGGTTGTGCTTAGGGCTTTATGTATATTGAGGAAGCACTGTGCATTTGTGCCATATCTCAGCCTTCATTTGAATGTTTATAGCTCTTTCTTTCACTGTTTTGCTATTTCAACTCTATTCATTTTTTATTTTAAAGATTAAAAATTAATAAAAACAATAAATAATTTCAAAGCAAGTTGATAGGAAATTAACAATGGCTATGGTTTTGCATAGTTATCTTCATAGTAGTTGCTCAGATTGCCAGATATAAGCATGTAAAATTTATAAGACAATATAAACACTAAATGTTCCATTTCAATGAACTAATAGAAATTAGTAGTATAATTATATTAGCTATCTGTCCTTTTATTTTTCCTGCCAGTCTTCGTTGTTCTTTCCTTTTGAGCAGTTTCTTTCCCTGTCACAATATCTGTTGTAATTTTTGGATTATATTTATTCTTTCAGTTTCTTACACTATGGAGACAGTATATAATCTCTATATGTGAGTTTTGTTTATTTCATGTACGAGTATGGCTTTGAGTTTAATTTATTTGTCTACAAAAGCCTTGAGTTTATCTTTCTTTATAGTTGGATAGTGCGTCATTATACAAAAAGTCAGCATACTTTTTATCCATTCCTGGATGAAGGGTATTTAGGTTGTTTCCAAGATTCAGCTATGACAAATTGTGCTTCTGTACATATGGTAGCACATATATCCCCGTGGTTTGAGATTTTTAATTCTTCTGGGAAGATACTTGAAATGGGACTAGCTGGGTCAAATGGCGCATCTAATTCTAGATTTTTGAGGAATCCCCAAAGTGACTTTCACAGTAGTAGTACCAGACTTCATTCCCACCAACAGTGGAGAAGGGTTCCTTTTGTGACGCAACCCCACAAACATTTGTTATTGGTTGACTTTTTTTGATGATAATCATTTCAAGGTGAGACAGAATCTCAATGTCTTTTTCATCTGCATTTCTTGGATGACAAATGGTTATATGCAGTTTTATTTGTCATTTATATTTCTTCATCTGAGAAGTGTGTATTCACCTAAGTTGATCATTTTTAGATTGTCTATTTGAATATGGGGGATCCAATGCTTTAAAATTCTTTTTCTTTTAAATAGAAATCTTCTGTGTGACAGTTTTTTTTCACAGTTTGTGGGTTTTCTTGTTACCTTTTAATTCTGTTGGTAATTTCTATTGACGTGCAGAAACTTTTCATGAGATAAGATCAGAGTTGTAGATTATTTGAAGTGTTTCTCACGAAGTTTCTGTTTTTTCAAGAACTCTCTGAGTATTCTTGTGTCTTCAATATTTTTACCTACTTTCTATTCTAGAGATTTAGCGTTTCTGTTTTAACGTTTAGATCTTTAATCCATTTTGATGTTAGTTTAGTGCATGGTGATAAACATGGTCTAGTTTTGATCTTTAGCATGTAGAAAGGCAGTTTTTCCAGCATCATAGATTAAAGAAGCTATCTTTCCTCATTTCTATCATTCATTTTAAAGCACTTTTCAGTGCCTGGAAGTAATTAGTAGTGCCTGAAAGATAACAGGAAATTAATGATCATAAAGAATATCTTTTAACAAATAGGCTATAGTTACATACATATTTTTGTGTATAAAGTTATCTTAATAGTAGATCAAAGAATAAATCCAAAAATTTGCTATTACTCTACTCTTCCCCACATGTATATAATTTCAGATTATAATTTCAACTACATTGTGTCTATGCCCATCTATGAAAAAATAAAATTAGAGGTAAAGCTACAAGTTAATACTTCAATAAACAAAATTTGATTTTACAATGTCTTTCAAATATTCTACTAACTTCATTACAAATGATTATAAGAAATGTAATAGATATCATTATTCAATTCTGTGTCATTGTTTCTTTAGCTTATTGAAGTATAAAAATTTCTTTAAAAATCCTACATAAGCCATAAGAATGTACAACTCTTAATGGTTTTGAACTTTCAGCCACATCATTATCTTGAAATGTTATGTATACCTACATGCACATATATTTTTATAAGTCTGGGATTTTTTATAGGATGCCATAGTGTATCTCTAAGGGAAATATGGGTTGCAGAAAAAAGTAGAGACTTATTCAGTCAGCTTCTGAGCTATCCAAGGTAAGAAACTTTCTAAGCAATTCTTGTATTACTGCTTTAAACTTTTTTTCTTGAACTACAGCTACAGGTTTTAAAGAATTCTTTGAAGCAACTGAAGAGTGAACTTTAATTCATGTTTTTTAAACAAAGGTTATATGAGACTTACAGCAGTTCTACAAAAGAAGAATATCAGCAAGAATTGCACATTACGCTCAGAGTGCAACTGACTTTCAAATTTCTCTACAGGTATTATTTCCCATGAATAGGAACAAAGAGCAAAAACAGTTAAAAAAGCATATTCAAATGTGTGCATAAAAAGGCATGGTAAATGAATACTGTTTAGTTTGCTGACATAATTACTTGAATGTAATTTTTATGAGTCGTAGAAATCTTGGCATTTTCACTGAACCAGATAATTAGACTCTGAATAGAACAGGGTCAGAATAATTAATACATCAAAACTAGATGAACTTTTTCTAATTATTTTTATTTAATCTCTATTATAATTATTGTTATACTCTGCTGAGCATGATTGCCTCATGTTCATAGATTTGAATGCAGTCTTATAGTTGCATCCTGGGACTTTGTGGAATATTAACAAACCGTGGCCTGGAGAAATTAGAATGGTGTAGTTTCATGATGGAATTCTAAATTGGAATTTCATATTTTTCTATATAGTGGCACAAATTTTGTTCCATAATCATAAAAATATGAATTTTAAAACAAAAGTATCCTTTCCTTTCAAGTTACACTTCTCCAAAGTTCAAGGAAAATTATTTTCTCAGAGTTACTTTTAAAGGTATAGTATCAGTTCTTAAATTCTTATGAAACTTCTAAAAAGATGTGGTTACATAAAATTCTTTCTCTTTGGAGAGTTTTAAATATTATGGTAAACCTTAATCATTCAAAACCAAATATATCAAAGGCAGTAAAGACCATTGCAAACTTCCAAATTTATGAAAATAATGGTGTAACATTTTGGCTACACTAGACCTTTGGAATATACCTACAAAAACAAATAACCATAGATGGTATCAAGAAAAATGCTTAAATTTTTTTTTTAAATTTCACAGATAAAAGATTGCATAGATTAATTTAATATATAGTTACTGGCTACTCATATCTGAATATCTAAAGTAGGAATTCTATAATAAAAGGGGAAGATAAAAAATTATGTGCCCAAGAAACATTCAATTAGTATTGCTTAACGTACCAATAAAATGTTTGAGCTTACTCTGAGATTTTAGTCCTTATTTTTCAGCTGCCAGGACTATCTCACCCTCCTTTATGCAAGGCGGGCAAGTCTGCTACTGACTCTGTGATGGGACAAGGAGCACCAGAGCCATCCAATGGAGGAGGAATGGGAGACAGTAACCACTCAATAGCCCTAAAACTAATCCATTCACTTAAATAGTCTAATAACTAATTCAACTCCTAAAAGTCAAGATGAAAAAAAAAAAGTAATATCAAAACACTCTGCTTAAATTTCACAGAACAATGTTATTTAAAGACATGTGATGCTGGGTCTTTCTAGAGAATCTGCCGCCAGAGAGGAGGCAGTGAAAGTTGGAATATTTTCAGAACTCAGAGACATCTAACAAAATCCATTATTGGAAATAATGACCTTTGTGAAGGTCAGTGGTTTGAGATTTCACCTCATTCAGGAATTTTCTTTAAAATGCAGTGGTTTATGGGGTGAATGGGTAAGGCTGTGCCTAGCATACATGAGGCCTTGGATTGAATTCTCCAACCCCAAAATAATCTCACTTAAGAAAAGCATGGATTTGTAAAATAAATCTTAGATTGGAAAAACAAAAGAACAGTAGAATGAACTAGAAATATTACCAACCAACATATAAAACAGTATGAGAGAAGATACATGAATGGAAAAATTAAGATGACTTCAGCTGTAGTAAAGAGTGTAGAATAACTGACATGCCACAGAATGAGGTCAGTAATAAAGAATGGCACTCTCTACTATGACCACAAAACATAAAATAATGATGATGATGACAACGACGACGATGATAATGATGATGAAAAGCTATAAAGGGTAGAAAACTGTGTGTGTGTGTGTGTGTGTGTGTGTGCGCGCGCGCGCGCGCGTGTGCCTGTGTGACTGGCCTCTCCTGGAAATAAATCGAAGCACCTAAACAAGTGATGCTAAACAATAACGGGGAGAAAAGAATGGAAGCACTCTGAGATCGTAAGGCTAAGTGACATCAGTCAGACACAAAAAGTTATATATTAGGCAGTTTCTCTCATATGAGAAACCCTAAGTATGCATAACTTAACAAGCAAAATAAAAGTAGACAGCAAACATGGACAGAGCATTTTGGAGCTGGGAAGGAGAGCTGAGGATAGGGAGAGAGGAGCAGGGAGAAGGGAAGGGAAGAAGCGCTAAGCCGGTGGATATTTACCAGCCAACTCCTGTGATGAATCTGTCTATTATGTATCACAGACGTGCACCTATAGTGAAAATGAAATATAAAAGTACAGAACTATAAGAGAATACTTTCCAAAATTTAAAAGAAATACAATAAAAAAGTTGCCACTTCAGGTAAAAGTGCTTACCAGATTCTATGGGATAAAAATTAATGAAGTAGCTTAGAATAATGGCAAAGCTGTATATTGTTCATTTGTTTCTTTTATACTGTTAGCTGTTCTTAGCTCACTGAAAATTTTATGCTATTATCTCTTTCTTATTGAGAGAATCATTTTGTTCATGTCATGTACTCTATGTGAAGATAAAAATATTAGGCATATTAACTATTATTATTCTCATTATTTTGTTACGAAACACTGTTTTTTGTTTTCACACATAAAGATATTTTAAAGAATACACAAAATGTTTAAAATAATTTGTTCTAACTATCTGCAAGCATTTTGTCATTTTTTTTTCACAAAAAAAGGTAACACACTAGTTTCACATTGTACCTAACTCAGAGGGCCAGGGTATACTGTAACAGCGACAACTAAGTTTACAGAGAAAAATATGCAGTTGGAGTATTCTGTTTGACAAAGGATAAAATAACTTGTGTGCTGGAAAAATAAAATGATTTCTGTGTTTACATATGAGGGATTCATAATATAAACCACTGAAATATATCCTCACATAAGGAGGCTAAAAGATTAATAATTTTTAAACTGATCAGAATATGTGCTATATATTAATAAAATTTAAAAATATATTTGCTTAGTATGTGAAAAACAGCTACATTGAAAATGCATTCATTAGAATACTCCAGAGTAAACTAATAAATAATACCTAAAGCAAAAAGGAGTGATACCCACATTTAAATAATTAGTAAGCTTATATACACACACACTAGTAGTTTAACTTAAGAGCTATTGACATGCAATATAATTCTTATTTCTGTAAGATGTACAATTTACAAACGTCATGAACAGATTAGCAACTTCATATAAATGCATACAATATTCATCAGATGCCTGGGAGAATTTACCAATTAGAAGATAATTGTTTTGGATTGTAATCTTATAATTTAATTCAAATTTTAAATTAAATAAAAATAAAACTTACAAAATATATTTTCTTTAGAAAAGCCATAAAGATAAATGACAGTATTTTTTTTATTTGTGAAATAATAAATTGCAAGCAAATACTCCCCCAAACCACAAAGTAGAGTTCAGGTATTGCAATATTTTTCCAAAAGAAATCTGTGAATTTTTTCCTCCATTCATCAATAAGTTCATGCGTTACATAGTTTTCATTAATAAGATGATAAGCGAGAAGCCTAGATACTTTATCCACTGGCCATTTCTCAATTCTGTTTAAACCTTTAGTTATAACAGTTTGTCAGCAGGGCCGTTTAGAAGACATGAACAATTTAACAAATACGAAATAATATAGTTTCCTCTGAAAAAATTTGTATTGCTGTACCACATTTTTAGAAACTCACTTGATATTTGATATCTGAGGGAGGAGTTAGTGATCTTTTGATGTGTGGATAAACTGAAGGGATGAAATCAGTAGCATAATAACATAACTTGTAGGGGCTGGAGCAGGACTTGAACTTAGGCATGTAACAGAGTCTAGATCCCAGATCCATTGTATTTCTAGATTTTATATTTTGTGTAATGTGAGGATTGAATTCTTTTTGCCTGTTATTTATTTTGGCTCTTTCCCTGTGACTTACCATGTCTCCTGGCCTATAGTAAGCAACCAATAAACTATTGCTGTGGGCCTTCACATATGTAGGTAACACATTTCCTAGAAACTAAAAAATGAAAACTTGACAACACAGTTATTATCCTAGGGAAGGTCTTCAACAAGGGTTTTGTTTTTTAAAAAAGTGAAATAAAGATAACTATTAAAAATCACATTTTAATATATAATTCTATATGTCCATATATAAAGGACTGTTGCCATAAAGCAAAAGAGACCATCTAATGGATTGAATCAGTCTATAAAATTAGGAATTGATTTTATATGAGTCGCCACTTTCATCCAAGTTTATTTGTCTCATACCTAAGAACCAGACTGGAGAAAACTTAGCCATAGATCGGATTTTCTTTCGAGGGCACAACGTGAGCGTTTACGCCATTTTTCTGTGTCCCGAAGACTGAGCCATTCCACAGGCTCCACTGCCTTGTGCCCTTCCTGACTTTTTAGGAGTTTATCAGAGAGTATTAACTTACAAGCAATAAAAGAAAGCAGACTCGGGAAACCCGGGCTTTTCCATTTGGCAGCTCTTCCTATGGGTGTTTCATTTCTCATGTGTCGATTACTCTTAGAATCATGGAAGAATTTTTGTGATCCTTTTAATGACCTTAATTAAAACACATTTCTTTACATTATTTAGAAAGTCACGGAGAAAACGGACTTTCAGGAAGACCGGTTCAGCCCAGAGAATGAGGAGACAGCTGACAGCAAATATTAACCAAGCCAAAGTGAGTATGGCGAAGGCCAGAAGAACACGACGCATACGGAGTCTATCCATTTTCCTCGACTGAGAATTTCCCTGTGCCAATGCTGAGGGAACCGAGAAGACCAGAAAGGAAGAAAGTAGGCTGAAAAGTATGCAACCTCTACGGGGATAGTTGCTTGTCAAAAAAATTTCCTGTTACTAAAAGTTTGAAATAAGTATGGCTTTTATCACCTGCATGAAAATGTCAAATCTCACTTTTATGTATTTAACATCGAAACATGTAAACTTGACTTAAAATAAAAAAGGTAACCACCTGGAATGTGTGCTACTTGCATCTTGATTCTAAAGGAAATTTTCTCAGCACTTGTTTTTTTTTTTCCGGAGAGGCAGTGCCCTCAGAACACAAAATATACACACACAGCACCACCAGGATTGGTGGACCAGCCACAAAATCCCCACTCAGTCCTAAAGCTTTACTGTTCTTTTCTTAAAGGACTTACAATGAAGGACTGGCATTTGCTGTTGTACATTAATTTGTGAATATAAAAATCACAGGAAGACACCATTCTGTGCAACACTGAGATACAGGTATGGACAGCATTATGTCATTTTCCAATGGGAAACTAATAAACCATGGAGCCCCATTCGGAGCTTGAGGTACTTGAGGTCATGTGGGCGTGGCCACACTAGCACGCAAGTATGCACATCCGTTTCAACAACTGTTCACTCTTGGTCTTTTTGATTCTTACTAAGAGCTCCAAAATTGTGAGGAAGTTGAGTATGTGTGAGTCTGTCTAGTTGCAGGATTCTAAAGAATTATAAATTTAAGCCCAGACCAGGTAATTTCTTGACTTAAGGAAATGATGTCTTAGAATAAAGAATTAAAAAGGGAACAAGGATATAGTTCAGGGTGAAAACTTTACTTTTCATTCCCAGACACCTCAAAAATAAAAATGAATGCTGCCTTTAAAAAGAAATGTTGTTATATCAGAAACACTGACGTCTGTTTCAGTGGACATCTGTGGATAATCTTTTGCAACATATGAAATGCAAAAGTTACTATTTAAATAAAAAACAACAAGACATATGTGTATATACACCAACAATTTGTCAGGATCTTGCTTTCCATTTGTAAAGATTTCAGGTTATTCCACATTTGGGAACTCTTATACAATAACCCTTGTCTGAAATTTAGAAAAAAGAAAAAGGTCAAAACAGTCAAAATTAAAATATAAAGAAATAAAATATAATATTATTCAGGTTCTTAAATCACAAATAAATATATACAGTCAAAACTGAGGTTGTCAGTCATTGAAGGAAATTATTTTAGTTTGAATTATACATTTGATTTTACATGTATTATTATAAATATGTCATATATATGACAGCATTTCTCAGAGCACATGTATATGACAGTATTGTAATTTGCCATACTTTATATAAACAAAATTTGGTTTATATAATCAGCCTTAAAATATATGGGAATTAAGTGCTAAATAGTTTATATCTGGGTATGTGGTGAGGGGAATTTATCATTTTTGCACAACCTAATCATCTAACAAGACAAAAAAAAATGTTCATTTTTTTTCCAAGCCTACTGAATTAGGACATAGTCATGTGGGAACAGGGACTTTTTTTTTTTTTAAAGGAATCTACTCCTAATGGCAGATTAAGTCCATTTGTGTTTCCTATACTTGATTATTCAGTTTCTACCTGTGCACAGGCTGCTTGTAGGAAGAAAAAAAAAGGGAAAGTCAAGAAACTGATTTTAGTTCATTTAGTTTGGTTCTGTAGATCTATACAAATATTTTCATATATCTCTGCTTTGTGGTTAAAAAATATATATAAAAAATTATAAATAAATAAAAGTTTATATATATATATATATATATATATATATATATATATATAGTTGTTGTTGTTGTTGTTTGTTTATATTTTTTTCTGGCTCCTGCTGCCTTAAAGGCAGGTCTGGTGTGACATATGGTACTGGGGACTGCTGTACCACAGTCCCTTGCCCTTGACTGATTGTGCTTAAGAAGATGGTTTAAACAACTGAACTAACCTGTCAGTCCCTGAAAGTTTTTCTAGGTTTTTCAAGATAAAACCAAAAAAAAAAAAAAAAAAAAAAAAAAACATTTGAAATTTGAAACTTAAATAAAACCTCTAATTTGGGTACATTACAGTTACAGTATTTTCCAGAGTTCCAATTCTGTTTTGAAGATGCATTTTATTTTCTTCTCATTTATTGTATTTTAGAACATCTCATCCTTAGTCAAAGAGGCAGTAAAGTATTTCTAAAAACCAAATAAAAATAAATCCTACAGTTCTAATATAAGCAGCTACTTTTCATAGAGTCAGCTATTTGTAAATTTTAGTTTCTAAGCTATATTTAATAATAAAAAAGTCATACACTGAAGTTTTATAAGTTAAAGTAAAAATAAATACCTATATTTCCTGAACCAGATAATTACATTTATTAATTTCATAAATCTAAAAATTTACAACTTCATTCTTTTTAATGAATGATGCTAATAACAGCTTTTGTTCTAGATATCAAAATAATCCAAGATTTTTTTCATTCTAACTCATATAACCTAAGTGATTCATAAGCAAAGGTTCTATACTCAAGTAAGTGAACTTAAACCCATCTTACTCTGAAAAAAAAAAAAAAAAAAAAAAGAATTCATCGCTCCAAGTTGTGCTACCAATGCCTGGCTAATCGTCATTGCTTTTGAACTGCTAGAAATCCAAATATTTGTCTATTTGTCATTTTTTAAAATCCATTGAAAAAGCCTCTTTGTGTGCTAGGTATATTTAATTTTTTCAAATTGCTTCTTTAGTCATAAGTTTAAAATCAGCACTGAAAAATTAAACCATTGTCAGATAATTTTATAAAGTACGAACAATTGTCTGAATTGCGTATTCATAGCGAACTGTGTGTGTGTGTGTGTGTGTGTGTGTGTGTGTGTGTGTACAGAGAGAGAGAGAGTAAAAATATCAAAGAAAGTGAAACATGCTAGTGTTCAATAGCAGAAAACAAACGATAGATATATTCCTAAGATCTTGGCTGCTTGCAAGCTTAGGACTACTCAGTGGCAGAAGGTAATATGGCAATATCACCTGCTTTCTTTCCTCCTTTGTTTTAAGAGCTGGGGGTTTTGTTTGTGTGTTTTTCTACTCGCACTCTTGACATTCTATTGAGTATCACAAGGAGTAATTGCAAGTAATAGAGACTTACTGACTACCTAAGTTGGGCATAGGCCAGAAAGCAAGCAACCCAAAGAGAACATGGGGTGTGTGCTGGAGAGTCACCCAGTGTATTTTGCACTTTGATATCCCAGAAACTGAGGACACAGGCTTGTACCACTCTGTTTCACTAAGGACTCTCTGTGCATTTTGGAGACAAAAGCTGCCATTGCCATCCTGTGGCGACCTAAGTTATTGCATGCTCTGCCTACCTCCCCCATGCCCTTTATATCACCTGGGAACTAAGGCAAAATGAACAAGGAAGGTGTCCTGTATCTTCAGAAGAAAATAAGATTCATATGCTGCTTACTTACTACGTGAACAATTGAAAGTACATAATAATACAAAGGACAGAGATTTTCTAAGCTTTTCCACTTTAAGCTTGAGGTTTCCTATTTTCTCTCTGAATTTGAGACTGAAAAATTTCATAGGCGAGTATGCATTCATTGATATTTTTCAACTAGGAGTCAAGGTATTTAAATGGACTAGAGCCAAAAATTACCTTTTTGTAAAACTCTAAGATTTCCACTAATTAAATAACTCAGTGTTTAAGCCCTTTTTGTTTTTTTTTACATAGTTTGTTAACACATAGATGTATCTATATTTACCAGACTAAGGATGGGGTCAATCTGGTGTAAGCTCTATAACTGAAGTGATGATTGTCATGGATATGGATATGTTTAATAAGCTAATAAGCATACAAACTGGTAAAAAAATCAAACAATAAGAAAAATCTGTACTCATTCCAATTTGGGAATAAAGGTTTCTCTTTTATTTTTCTAAAACTTTCCTGACTTTTGAATTTATTCTACATATCAGAAATACTTGCACCATCTTCTGGACAAATATTAATGAAGCTCCCATATACTTAATTTAGTTTTGATTTTATTGACTTGTATAGCCTAGCATTTTAGCAATTTATGTATAAAATAATAGTTTTTTTTTTTTTTCCTACAAACCCACATGTTTCAATAACTGCAAAGAGCTGGCTTGTCAAAAAGCTGTGTATTGATTAATCTGCATTTCTAATACTCTTCTACAGGTTAATCTAAACAAAAAATATATGCTGAAGGTTTCTTCTCAGCCTATCAATCCCATGAGATTAACTCCTGCTGTTTTACTTTTAAAATACTGCAGATAATTTTCTGTCCATTGATTTTTCAATGTTGCATTCATATTTATTTTTCATTCAAAGGAAAAGACTATAAAGGGAATTGAGATCTGAGAAAAAATGCACTTAGCATATTGGTGAAAGTAAAATTACCTTACCTAAATAATGAATGAAGGATATTATTATGTCAAACACATATTTGTATTTTTCTACGTGAACACAGTTTTATACTATGCTAAAATTAATCAACAAAGCTACAATGAAACTTGAGTTAATATGAGATTTGTTTCCTCACTGTTCGGTTAACCAATCCGTAAGGGTCACTTGGCACACGAATAACTGTTCATTTATTTTGGATTCTGTGGTCTAAGCCATTTTCAACAAACCATGATCTGCAAACAAGCTTCAAAACGCAAAAAGCAAAAAAAAAAAAAAAATGCAGTAGTTGAATGCGTATATTAACACCTTAACTTACAGCGCTCGCTTTGTTTTCAAAGAATGTTCTTTTAAATAGAATCAAGTCCAGTAACTGAATGGAACACCTTTATGTATATTCATCAATTAAAAGACTTTGAACATTTTCCTTTAAAAGTTGGAATTTAGTACCTCCTATATTTTTTATTATATATTTGCTTGATGTGTAAGCAAAATGCTTTCTTCAAGGAAAGTTGGAATTCATCCAAATTACAACCACCACAAAAATCTGCATTGAGTTAAGTATTCTTAGAAGCGTTATCCAATGCCTACTTTTCCTTGTTTGAGCTACATGTGTTTATCTCCTGCTCTTCAGGCCTTGAGCCGGCATACTGAGCTGTCTTTGTGCGGCAATATATTTAGTGAATTTAACTAACTAATCATTTCACTGTTAATCTTATTAAATATGCATGTGCACTATTCATAATTTTGCTCTGATCTTTATTGCTATTTTTGAAATATTTGAATTTAAAAAATAAAGCATAGGGGTTGTTCCAGTTCCAGTGTCATATGATCAGTCTAATGGCTTTGTCACTGGCAAATTCAAGAGACACAAAGTGACAATGGGAAGTAAGAAAGGACAGAAAGTGTTAATAGGACAGAGCATAACAGTAGATATCAATTGCCCTTTGCCACAAATTATTGCCAGATACGTATAATACTTAGTACTAACTGATGGGCAGGAACTTTCAGGGTAACAGACTTACACTGAAAGAGTTTAAATAAACTATTTTCACACTTTTTACTGAAAACTTCCTAAATCTTTGTACTTTGGCAGTAGAAAGAATGAGATTAGGATTTTCTCTTTATAAAAATTTCAAATATTTAAATCTAGACTATTTATCTCCACTTTACAAATACATTTTAAGAAATCACTGATTGAAGTTAATGTAGCACTACATAAAAGTAAGTTATCTTAATAATGCTTTCAAAATCATAGGATTTAGTAATTGATAGTAGACATCTTGTTTATGATTCTTGCCTTGTTTCTCCACAGGAAACAGCTTCCAGGAATCTATTCCCAGATCATTTTTAAGACAATATTTATTTATTATTTATCAGACTTTAAAAAGTTACACAGCTGGCAGTTTTCCTTCCTTGTAGTCCTCATACTTAATCCTAAATTTGCATGTCTGCAGATGGATGCACCAAGCTGAGAAACAGTTACCTCAAATTTTCTGTTGTAAATTATTGTAAGTCTAAATAATATTAGAAGCTCTTGTTCCAGGTTTTAAGAGCCTCTCATTATGGTAAAATTTAGCTGTAGCTGCCAGGAATGTTTATGTTTATCTGTAATCCCAGTGATTGCAGCAGTGGGCAGGCAGATGCAGGAGGATCACTGAGAGCTGAAGGTCAGTCTAAGTTATAGAGCCACTTCAAGCCTAGTTTGTACCACACAGTAAGACCTTGTCAGAGAGAAAGAAAGAAAGAAAGAAAGAAAGAAAGAAAGAAAGAAAGAAAGAAAGAAAGAAAGAAAGAAAGAAAGGGAAGGAAGGAAATGAGGGGAAGGAAAGATGGAAGAAAGGAAGGAAGGAAGGAAGGAAGGAAGGAAGGAAGGAAGGAAGGAAGGAAGGACAGAAGGAGGGAGGGTAGAATAAAAAAAAAACAGAATCAAACTATATTATGTAAAGGTACAAATTTCACATAAGAATGTAATCATTATGTATGTCAAAGGTGTACCTATACAATTATTTCTCTTTTAAATCAGATTTTATTGGTACAATTTAGACACACATCATGACTACATTGATCATAGAAAGCTTGTGCCTGTACCCTCCTAAATCCTTTCTCCCCTGACAATTTACAAAAACTTTATTTCCATTTTTTCTTCTTTCAATATCTTTTTTAACCTTTCCTTTCCCTTCTCCCTTCCCTGTTCTCCTCCCCATTTGAACATTTTCTTCCTGTTTACAAAGCTTGTTACACGTTTTGGTCCTATTTAACACTTCCGATTTTTCACCCCAGAGAAGCAAGCAGTAGTTACACTGTGTGTCTGATTTATTCCACTTCAGAGCATCACCCCAGATTTTGTCTACTGTGCAGCCACATAGACATTCAGCTTAAGAATGAAACTGAGCTATCCACAGCAGAAATACCTTGGAGAACCAGGGGAGAAATGACTAAAGAAGATGCAGACTACAATGCCTTATGTAATAGAAATGTATACCTACACAGAAGGTTTAATATTTAAGAATGTATAAAAAAAATCATAATGGAGAAATAAAATTATGAATAGTCTTATATTCTTACCCCTCAACTCTGTGTGCAGCTATATTCTGTTGCTGGAATCCACTGAATTATACCTTGGCTAGCTACAGATGTTTCTTTTCTTTTCTTTTCTTTTCTTTCTTTCTGTTTTTTTTTGTTTTTTTTTTTTTTTTTAACGGAAGGGCCTACAGGGTCTTCATGGTCTCACTACTAGATCAGACTCATACCTATCCACCTGTTTACAGCCTCCCAAGAGCTGGGATTACAGGCTTTCACCATGTCCAGTCTCAATTGCAGTCCTAGGGCGCCCAAGGGCAGGGCCAGCACTGCAGGCCTGTGGATCAAACCCCAGGCCCCTGACCCTGTTTGCAGGCACTTTAATCTGCTGAGCTATTTGACTGGCCCTTTCTATGTTTCTGATGAAAGTTAGTGATGATTTTGCTGAAACATAATAATGTTTTCTAAGGCAAGCTTAGTCTAAATAGGAAAAGTAAATAAAGCTTTTGAAAATTTAAAAGGACAAGTGGTCCAAAATACAGGAAAATTAGAATAAAAATAATTGTGGGGGACACTGAGATGGCTCAATGTTCTAAAAGTACCTGCATAGGCAAGCTTAGACAACCACAGGGACCATGATTCGATCCCGGGCACCACATGCTGTGCCAGCCACACCACCAGGGCAGGCTGAGCCAGCCATATATGTGTATACATATTATGAAAAGAAAAAATGAAATATATATGTATATTTATATAAATAGTTTACAATAAATACATAGGATATATGAATATATAAATTTATATGAAAAATATATATATAAATATATACATATAGATAGATATATAAATTATATAAAATATAATGCATACATGTTATAATATATAATATACTATATTATATAACATAGATAATATTGATAATAAATAATATGTATTGCATGTGTAAATTATATATAATATATAAATATATATAAATGTGCATATATAAATATATACTTATATATAAATATGTAAATGTTTAAATAGATAAATATATGTGTATAAATATGAATATAGAAATATATATTTAAATATTATATATAAATGTGAATATAAACATAACCATTTCTGTAAACTTTAGCTAAGTTCTAGTATAATGAAATATACATAAATATAATATATTTGTATAAATATAATTATTTTTATAAATAGATATATTTATATATAATACAATATATAATATATAATATATTATGTATAATGTATAATATATATTATATAATATAATATATAACATATAATATATAATATATAATACATAATATATAATATGTAATATATAATATATAATAAATAGTATATATATGAAAAGAATATAAATATGATCCATCATGAAAATTTGCAGAGTGGAAAGTGAAATATTTTTTCATTCTTTACTTTTCAGCAGTTATTGCAGCGCAGTTAAGTTTTCCAAAATCATGTTTATGACAGTGTATATGAGCCATAAAATTTAGCTGTCACAAGAATATACAAATGTTATTGGCAAAACCAAAGTTGATTATTGATAGTTTAAAGACTTTGAAACAATCACTTTTAAAGCTTTTTATAAAGAATAAATAGTGATGTTACTAATCTTTTGAATGCTAAGAATAATGATAACTGTGAATAGATGAAATTGTTTCCTGAATAATATATCTAACATCCAAAACTTGACATCTTTGTCCCTATTATCTTAGGTCAAATGCTAGTTTGAAAACAAGAAGAAAAACAAAGTCACCTCATGCCATATTTCTTGGTTCTTTCTGTCAGTTAAAAACACAGTAAGCAACATTCTGATTTACATTCAACTTGATTTCCAAGCTATAATTTTGAAGACTGTGTATTGGACGCTGAACAGCTAAGAAGCCCATTGAAAGTAGTAACAACGTATTTGCCATCCAGAAGATCAGTGTAATGTCTCATCGGAACGAAACACTTCTCTCATGTAATATAAATATTCCCTCCTAAAAATATATAGTACAAAGTGTAGGAGAAAGATGACAGTTTTTGGAGGCACTCTGAAGGCCTGCTTTTTATCTGATGGTGATAAAGAATGAACACATCAAAGTCCAAGCATTGGCCGCAGTGTTTAAAACACCCACGCTAATTTTATTCCCATGAATTATCCATACTGCAAACATGTGAATGTTCAATACAAACACAGCTAACTGCCGCTTTGTTTGATTTGCATAATATTTATTCCAGCCATGTCCTTAAGATAGTTAAATTTTAGCTTTACAACTAAGTCTCAGAAAATAATGCAGGAGGGAGTCATACATGGCTCCATTTCCCTGAAAAAAAAAAATCATGAAACTATTTTGACCATCTCAATGTGACTGATTTTCCTAATATTTCAGATCAGGTACAATTGGGAAAAAAATTACAGAATTGCTATAGAATATTCCCTTAAAGAATTTACAAAAATATTAATGTATTCATTATAACAAAATTGAAGTCCTAATTGTGGATGCCAAGACTGTAACTCTAAAGAGTATGCAGTTGCATATTCCACCACTTATACTGCATAACAAATCTGGGAGAAGAACCTAATGCCCCAGGTCCCACTGGAGAGGACATGACACTGAGCTGATGGACAGAGTTCACTACAGAGCCCTGCTAGCGGTGACCCCTGGGCATCCACCTACCCAGAGCAGCCCTGGAGGCCAGGTGTTCACACAGAAGCCAGCTGCCATCTGCTAGAAGCACTAGTGTGGCTATGGGCCTCTGTGTGGGCATCTGACAGGGCTGCTCTCCAGTGGGCACACAGAGCTGGTGGCCACCCAGTCAGGAGCCATCTGAGAGAACCTAGGTAGGGACAGCTGTCCAGGAACCCTCAGTGTCCTTAACCAATAGACCAAGGGCTAGGTGGCGTGGGGCTGACGGCTGGGGACTGCAAGCAGCTGGGACACTGCTTCCTGCACTAATGTTAGCTGGTCTGTTTTTAAATGGCATCAGGGGATTTTGTCTGCTGTGTTAGCACTACCATGTTAGAAATCACACTATTCATCCTCCAATTTACAATTTTATTTTCATTATCAGAAGGTACAGAGCAGAGAGTTAAATATTCATTTACCTTTTCTTTTATCATAACAATAGTTTCCAGGCACAAGGGTACCTAGATAAACACAACATGTCCCATACCTTTCTTTTAAATTTTTTAAAAATTATTTATTTATTTACTTGGTACAGGGTCTCACTACACAGCTCAGACTCATACTGATCCTCATGTCTCAGCTTCCCCAGCACTGGGATTATAGGCAGGCACCATCATGTCCAGTTTGGGTGGCTAGCTCAGTGCAGCCCGGGTTCAGGACTAGCATGGCATGTGGTACCAAGCATCCAAGCTAGGTCGTTGTGCTTGCCAAGAAGGCGCTTAGACTGTTGAGCCATCTCCCCAGCCCTCCCAGGCCTCTTTGCACCTAGATATGGTTCAGTTCTGAGTGAAAGGGTTTGGGACAAACAGGGATGCACAACGTCCAGGGCAGGGCCCTGAACTGGAGCAAATGCCTCTCACTTTGCCTTTCCTCACCTTGCCTAGAGCACAGAGAGGGTCCTGAGGCCAGGCGTCATGCACATTAACACAGCAAGCACCACGGAGACCCAGGGAGAGGGGGGAATTGTGGATGCTGGAGAAGCACAGTCGTGTCATTACATCAAATTTTCATGTCAGAGCAAAAAGAAAAAAAAATCTCATTTTACTTACATTACTATTACTGGGGACCTTTGCCATAAAATTATTTAGTTTCTCACCTCTCGTCATCGAGATGTGAGTGAGGGAGCTCGCAAATCCGTTAAAAGTAGAGCAGCACACCTTCCCTTAATGAGAAACTTCCCCATGTAAAACCACTAGACAAATGCAAAAACTATGAAGACTTGAAACAGGGGCCCAGCAGGATGGCTCAGTGGTCTAAAGCGCCTGCTTAGGAAAGCTTAGGCAGCTGCAGGGTCCACGGTTCGATCCCCGGCTCCACATGCTGTGCCAGCCCTACCCTCAGGGCAGGCTGAGCCGGCCATAAAAATAAATAAATAAACAAACAAAAGTTCTGAAACAAGAAAAAAAAAATAATATCAAAAAATATTTTTTTAAAAAAAACTTGAAACAGAAGACAGAAACTAGTTCCTTCGGTAATTTAGGTCCTGACAATGTTAAAGATTATAAGCATATTTTATGAAAAGATCATTTTCTTGGTGCCTTTTAAAATTAATTAATTTAGAGGCAAGGTTTTGCTGTTCAGTAGAGGCTGCCTTGAGCTCACTGTGCAACCTAGGCTGGCCTCAAACGTTCACCATCTTCCTGGCTCCTCTTACTGCCTCAGAATCCTGATTGCTGGGATTAAAAGCGGTTGTCACCATGCTCAGCTCAGTGTTTTTAACCTAACACTGATATGTCCATGTAAAACATGTTTATCAAACGGTTTCACTCCGTGATCATTTGTGAAGACCACCTCGTTCACTCTAACGTTCATTCTTTCAGACGAAAGGTGGTTCTAAAGCATTATTGGCTAAGTTAAGGCTACCTGGATGCCGGTATCCTACCTTGGAATTTAGTTTATGTAAACAAACCAATAGGTCATTGATTTCTGTGCCCGCGGTGCCCCCCCCCCCCCCCGCCTCGTGAAGGAAAAACTCAGCATCCCAGCTGCAGGGCTGGCTTGGCTATGGGTCCTGCCCAGGGCTCACTTCTCTTCCTAACTGCCTGCTTCAGGACTCAGTGCTCCTCCGCTCAGACATCACCCTAAGTGACAGGTTGGCGAGGACGTAAAGACACGGTCTCTCAAGTCACAGGAACCTGCTTTAGCGTCAGCCAGCTTGGACGTTCCTTGGCGGCTGAGGCGTTCTTAGTGACTGAGTCACAACAAATTCCTTTCTCAGATTCCGCTTCTTCCCCTTCAGCTCCTGCTATTCTCAAGAACTTCCTAAGGAACTTCCTGTTTAATTTTCATCTCATAGTTTATGTTCCCAAGAACATGATGGTTGAGAAATCCGAAACCAAAGAGCAAAATAAAAGATAGGAAATATAGAATAGGGAGATCTTTCCAGCAAAAGGGAAGGTGATCAAGAGATGAAAGGAGGGGCAGGGGACGGAGGGAAGGAGGATGCAAAGAGAATGCAGCTGTGCGCTGTGCCTGCACCATCTCTCCAAGAGGAGCTGAGCCACGGACTGCAAGGTTTCAATAAAAGTCTCCCAAAACAGTAGTTGACAAAAACCACCAGAGTCAACAACAAAATAAAAGTAACCTTCCATTAGTATATTTTAATTTCCTCTGTAACATGATAATGGCACTTGAACACCTTTTAATTTTAAGATTAAACTGGACATCAGATGAGTGATGTGATAGGATATTCACTACTCCAAACTCAAAAATGTGTAGAGGGATCCTCTTGGGCCGCAGCACACAGACATGGAAGGGTGTCCCCATTTAACAAGTGTCTCTAGGGATTAAGGTACAATGTGATAGGAGTATTTTTAAAATATGATAATTAAGTACCATGAGTGACCATTCTTTTATTAATTAATGAGTTTATTTTGGTACTGAGACTTGAACTGAGCTTTCACCCTGAGCTACATTCTTGGCCTCTCAAACTTTTCTTGATGTTGGGATAGATTCTACTAAGTTTCAAAATTCCCCAGCCTGGCCTTGAACTTGTGATCCTCCTACCTCAGCTGGGTTACGGCTGTGTCCCACCGAGCCCAGTGATTGCTCAATTTATAGGCTTTTTATTAAAGAATGATGTCATAAGTTAGGAAAATCATGGCTTTGTTAATGGATCATTTTGGTCCAAATCATAATGTCTCAATCAGTGAGAAAGACACCAACTAAAGTTTTAAAAGTTTTTAATTTATTTTTTAAAATGACATAATTTGAAAACAAGTATTTCTGAATTTGAATAATGGGTTCCCTTGCATAAAAATGTACCCAAATAAATATTTTTTCTTCAAGCCTAAGTTTTTGCTGTAATGCACAGAAATGAAATAATAATTATATGAGCTAAAATAAAATGAGTATGTTTAACTTTTCTCTTATGTGATGCAGAATTATATTTTTTTCAGAATAATGGTTCATGACCCTTGCTAAGTGAAATTCTGCTTCATAAAGTTTTTAGAGATACAGGTTCAATATGCTAACTACAACTTGCTAATTAAGTGTAACAGAAAGATAAAAATTAAAACAATTATGTTACTAAAGATAAGAATGTAAACTTACATTATGAAAAGCACAAATGCAAAGGAGATCTCCATTTATTAACAAAACGCTAAGGACACAAAGATGTCTTTCTTTAAGAAACTTCTGTTGTTTGAAGGGACGCTACAATCATCCTAGAATAATTTTCGGTAGCATAATCACACTTGTTCATTTTTGCATTCTGTGAGGGCTGTTTTGATGGTGTCTCCCTCCCCTCTCCTCTTCCCAGCCTGACAGTGCATCTTAGTGGGTAGCTTTCTTAGCATATGCCTGTGGTACACAGAGTTCTCATTCCTCTTAGGAGGGCTCCTGCCTCACCCGCCTCGATTCTTTCCCTTCACCTTCCCTTCTCCAACTCCCTCCCTCCCTGCCTTGGTCTCTAGATCCTCTTGCCCCATTTGCATGGTTGTTATTATTATTATTATTTTTTTTTTTTTGTCTTTTTGAGACAGGGTCTTGCTATGCAGTTGAGGCTGGCCTAGAGCTCACTTTTGTAGCCCAGGCTGGTCTAGAACTCACACCAATCCTCCTGCCTCGGCCTCCCGAGTGCTGGGATCACAGGCGTGGGCCACCATGCCCGGCTTCATGGTTGTTATTGTTTGCTTCTCGGCTCCTGTTTGCAACCTAGAATGACTATGCGCACCGCGGCACCCAGACATGGCACACGTCAAGCCCCGTTCATCCCCTCCCACCCCCTTTCCTTTGCCTTTGGTCTCTTGGGCTGCATCGCCATTTGCAAAAGACGCATCTTCCTAATTCCTTTTCTTGATTTCTAGCTTGCTCTTTATATGTATTTTGCATTACTCAAATGAAAGAAACCACACGATATTTAAGTTTGTATGACTGATTTTTTTAAAATTAATGTTATGCTTTCAGGATGGATTAATTTTCCCACAAATGTCTCAAATTTGGCCTTTTTCAAAGTGAAGTGGTATCCTATTCCATATAGATACTCCATTTTCTTTACCCATTTACCTATTGACAGATATATAGGCTACTTCTAGAATGTAACTGTCATAAATTGTACACATGTATAGGTACAAATGCATCACTATAATAGGAAACTTTTGCCTTTCGGGGGAAGATAACTAGAGATAAGGAAGATGTCTGTTTCAAGTATATTTCTATTTTTTAATATCTCCATATTGATTTTCATAGTTACTCTTACTAGTTTACATTCCCACCAACACCATAAAATGACTTTTTCTCACCATAAGTGTACCATGTCTATTACTACTTGATTTCTTGAAGAATAGGATTCTTTTTGGAGTAAAACGAAACCTCAGTGCTGTCTTAGAGCTGCATTCCTCTAAGGGACAGTGCTGGTGAGTGTTGCTCAAAGTAGTTACCGGCCCTGGGGAGCCTCCATTCACTCCTTTTGCCCAATTTTGGTTGCTTTTTCTTAATTGGAGATTTTTAAAAATTATATATTATAAATATGAGCCTCCAGGGCCAACCAAAAGCTCAGCGAATTAAATCACCTGCAAAGGGGTTGGATCCGCGGGCTTGCTGTGCTGGCCCTGCCCACAGGGTACGCTGAGAGGGCAATTGAGACCCGACATGGTGGCACAAAACTGGAATCCTAGCTCTTGGGAGGCTGTAAACAGGCTGATCCCTATGAGTCTGATCTAGTATTGAGCCCCTGAACACCTGTAGATTCTCCCCCAATAAATAAATAAATAAATAAATAAATAAATAAGAGTCCCTGAGGAATGCCTGGCAGAATCTTTCCTGTTCCATAAGCTGCCTCTTTAGTCTGTTTCCCCTTTTACAGCGAAGGCTTTAGGTTAAAGTGCACACGGTCAGACAGGCCTGGGTTTGAGTCAGTGCTACTTTTGAATGTGTGACCATGGAAAACTTCCCTGAAAGTTTTGTATCATAGGACTTCTCCCATCAACCCATGACCATTACAGAAATATCTTAATCTTATCCAGATTTTTAATAAGTAGCGAGCACACAGCACACAGTAGAAATGATAATTCTAGTTTGGCATAATTGCATTTTCCTTGTTATGAAAGCAAACTTTACTTTTTTTTACCACAACTGAGTTTTTTTCCTAATGTAAATTCAGCTTTTTTAGAAAATCAAAATTCAAATTAGCATGATCAAAACGAGATCAGATTGTATTTTTTGTGAGGCATATACCATCATAATCAGCCTTCCAAATAAAATGTGACTTTGATATTCACTCCATAAAACTTTAAACTTTTGAGGATGAATCAAAACTCATTCAGTTGTTGAGAGCAATGGCATTCTTAGCCTGTTCAGATGGGTTATCTCTCGCCTTGCAAGACATTAGTCAGTAAAATGCCTTGAAGAATTTTGAAAGAACAGAGAAAATTTAATATCCATTGTTATAAACAATAACATGACAAGAAAAACTCCGTCAGAGTCATTCGTAGCTTAAGTGTAGAGTGTATCCACACATTTTTATTCAGCAAAAGAAAGTAATTTAAATATTTATCAAATGTGATTTACATGAAAATACCGTCCTACTTTTTCATTTATGGAGCTGATCTTGCATCCTTCAGAATTGCCTTCTTTAAATATATATTTGGAAACAAATTATATTATGATCCAAAATACAAAACGTAAATACAGTGTGGACTGGGGAGCTGGGAGAAGAAAAGTGGCTGCGGGCACAGCGAAAAGGAAACCAGCTTGTTGAATTTTCATACACCAAACGACTGAACAGGCTTACTTAAATCTATTTTCCTCTATGAATTATACATGGCTATCATTACTGAGGTACACTTTGAGGGCAAAAAAAGAATTTCCTTTTTTTTTTTTTTTTACAGACAACTTACTGTCAATGGGGGAAAATCCATTCATTTCCGCAAATCGCTGGCTGATTTTTGATTAATATTTTAAATGATCTTTTGGCCATGCCTCTGAGTTTCCTTTGACTTCCCAGAAAGAAATATGAGAATACTTGATCTCATTTTTCACTTTTGGTGCAAAACCAATCTGCATATAGAATTGTGAAAACAATAACTTCATAGAGAATGAGGAGCTTGCGGTCGCAGTCCTGCCAGGGTCTCTGCCCTGCCTGGGCCAGCAGGTAGGATTCTGCAGGTGTTTGCCTGCAGGAGAATCCTACTAATTAGGGAATGACCCAGGCAGTGGAAACGGCTCTGCAGGCATTTTCAGGTAAATCCGCTGAAGTGACACATCTCTGGAATGACTCGCGCTGCTTGAATATGTACCAAGCTTTGTCTCTTCATCAGACTCACAAGCTGCCCAATTTTGTATGAAAGCGTTTTGGAGATGGTAGCTACACGTAGATGTCTCTGAATAAAAACATTAATAATAGCGACAAGCCAGGCGTGGTGGCTCACGCCTGTAATCCCAGCACTCGGGAGGCTGAGGTAGGAGGATTGGTGCGAGTTCGAGACCAGCCTGGGCTACAAAAGTGAGTTCAAGGCCAGCCTCAACTGCATAGCAAGACCCTGTCTCAAAAAGACAAAAAAAAAAAAAAAAAAAAAAAAAAAAAAAAAAAAAAAAAAAAAAAAAAAAAATAGCGACAGCAAAAATGAGTTCTTTCACTGTGGCAATCAAGAGAAATAGTGAGCATGAAGTTCGTACTTATTCCCTCTGTGTTTGTTGCCCTTGCTCCCAGTGCAGACACCAGTATTTTTCCAGAAGGGAGCAATAGCAGACAAGCTCCGCCTCTTGCCCCCGCTGTGGCTGTGTCATCGCGTGGCACAAAGTCCTCACAGAGCAGCCTCATCCATCATCTAAATTATTTGTTTACAAGGCACACCGAGTATTTTCTGTACTGGTTTAAAGAGACAGAGTTTCTGTCCTGAAGAGCTTTATCATCTGGTCCAGAATCTCTTCTTTGGAAACATGAGGTTTAATTTTCTTACTCTGTCTAATGGAATTGTGTACAAGCAGTCTATTTGTCAGTCAGAAAATGGAACTGCAAGTCCTGGTGCTAGGCAAAAGGCTTTTACAAAGTCCCAGTACTGTTTTGAGACAGCAGCAGTATCAAAGCACATATCTGTTATTGCTTCCTAGGTCATTTTCCTAGAGCAGAAGAGCAAATGAAAAAAAAATTTTGGAATTTCAAATTGAGATCAACAGGCACGAAATAAGGTTAGAATTGACGATAGATGTGATTGTATTGTAAAATTTAGAAATGTGAGTTACAAACTGGAAACTTTAGGAAGAAATAGTAATTACATTTATGGAACTTTGCTTCATTCTGTCTCTGTCTCTGTCTCTGTCTCTGTCTCTGTTATTTTCTCTGTCTCTGTCTTCCTCTCTCTGGGTCTCTCTATTCTTTCTCTGTCTCTCTATCTGTTTTCTCTCTATCTCTGTCTCTCTCTCTGTTTATCTATCCTTATCTTTGTCTCAGTCTGTTTCTGTCTCTGTCTCTCTGTCTCTCTCTCACACTTTATCTCTCTCTATCCCTGTCTCTGTCTCTGTGTCTCTATTGCTGTTTCTGTCTTTCTGTCTCTATCTCCGTCTGTATGTTTGTCTCTGTGCTTCTTTCTATATCTCTGTCGCTGTGTGTCCCAGTCTCTATCTCTGTCTGTCCCATTCTCTGTCTCTGTCTGTCTGTCTGTCTGTCTCTGTCTGTCTGTTTGCCTGCCTGTCTCTCTTTTCAGTATTCATTTTTCCACCTAGTACAGTAGATCCTAGTACCAGGATCTTCACGCTGAACTATATCCCCAATCATTTTTTGTTTGTTTATTTATTATTTATTTAGTTATTTTTTGAAACTGTCTCTGGAAATTGCCCCACCTGAGTCTAAACTGCCAATCCAGTCTCTTTCAAGCTGCCTTCCAAAGTGCTGCAAGCACCAATGTGAGCCACACAGAAGTATTCTGAAGCAATCTTGCATTCTAGTATTTAGCACTAATAAGAAAAATCTCAAATAGATTTCTCCATACATTGGTGAATAAATTGGCAGCATGTTTACTTTCATTTGTGAGAATACACTTTTATTTAGGCATTTCAAGGTTATGTTTTCTAGCACATGTAGACCCACTCAATTAATGGTTCTTAGATTTAAAATTATGACTGAAAGAGTATCTGTCATCACTTAATGTGCAAAGAAATTCAGACTTCATATGTAAAACAGAAAAATATAAGATGAAATAAAAATGGATGGACTATAACTTATATTTTGTTTCTGAAGGGTTTTATGTAGCCAAGCTGCATGTCACCTTTCCAAATATAAATACCTCAGAAAATGGCAATTTAAAACCAGTGACTTCGCGTTCCGTAGCACTCTTCCCTGTGTAGGTTCTTCGTTCATTCAACATGTTTGCTGTCCCGTTGTCAGTGAGAAGCAGTGAAATGATGCAGAGTTTGGGTTTCGATTTTCCTTTCTTACCTAAACATCAACACTGAGGCTGAAAGGCCAGACATAACAATGCAACCAATCACATGGCAGCAGGGAACCTAAGCCCTTCTCATGACAGCCCCATTAAATTAAATGCAGGGTCAGAGATATAACTTAAGACATACTCTTTATTAGCCTAATGCAAAGTTCATGAAGTATCTAGCTGTAGCATTTGCATTCCAGAAACTGGGTTTACATGAAATACTGTGCATGTTAAAAAGTAAGATTTCTGAAAGGAGTGAAAACAGTCACTGCACTATTTCAAACTATCTTCAAAAAAGAATTAAAGAAGGCCAGGAAGGGTGGCACACGTCTGCAATTCCAGGATGCATGAGGTTCAGGAAGGAGGATCAGTGCAAAGTTTAGGTTGGCTGGGGCCCCAAAGTGAGCTTCAGGCCAGCCTGAACTGCACAGGGAGACAGACCCTGTTACAAGAAAAAAAAAAGAATTAAAACATCATATTACAGCAATTCATACACATATACATGGTTTAATGGTTTATTTATGGCAATACAATTCATACTAGTGAAGTTGTAGAAGTAGTCTATATGACCATCAAGAGATGAAAGGAAAAAGATTACATATATTAACATATATAATTACTAATATTATATAATATTTAATTTTTATATAAAATAAATCATTCATATTTCAGCCTGGGTGTCTGAATGAAGGACATTTACAAGTCATTTTAGAAAAATAGATGGATCCTGAGATTATAACACTAGGCAAAATAAGTGAGACACAGGAGGAGAGATTTCACACTGTTTCTCTTAAGTGAGAAACCCAAAACATCAATAATTTTTCTTTTTTTTTTTTTTTTTCTTTTTTTATTGGTGATAGTAGGGCTCAAACTCAGAGGAATGGGGACAGATGTCTGTGGAAGAAGAAAAGTGGAAGCAGAAATGACTAAGATGCAGGATGTATGCCTACACAGTATACACTCCAGTTTGTCAAGATGATTGTATCTGTTTTGTGTCACAAATGGGTGCTCATGAAAAACTAAATTATGAACAGTACCTTTGTCTGCTGTCATTCCTATTAGCCCTTGCCTGCTATGCACAGGCTGACATTCCCATGTTGAGCCCGTGCATGCCCAAGTGTCCCCAGGTGTCCTTTGATCCACCCACTTCCCTCATCAGGCTCCTCCCTCTATGACCCCCATCCTATGTAAGAAGCACTTTCCTCACTACTTCCAATGTCAGGCCATTTTACAGTGATACATATGCATATCTATGTTTATAGCAATAGCAAGATTTACAATAGTTAAATATTGGGGCACCCTGTATGTTCATCAGCAGATGAACGAATAGAGAAAATGTGCTATTTAGGCACAAAGGCATAGTAGTCTCCAATAAAAAAGATAAACTGGAATCATTTATAGGAAAATAAATGTGCCTTGAGATTTTGTTAATTGTAAAAAATGAGACACACAGGCTAAAATATGAATGGTTTCTTTTGGCTAAAAAGTTAAAATATAAATGAAATAAAAATGTCAAATAAAAGATAAACAAAAAAACTTCAACAATACTCTTATCTGTGGTCTCATTCAAGAATTTTATAGCATGCCGTACTGGCTTTGCCCCTGGAGCACGCTGAGATGGCAATTGAGACTGGGTGTGGTGGCGCATGCCTGTAATCCCAGCACTTGAGAGGGTGAAAACAGGCAGATCACTATGAGTATGATCTGTGTAGTGAGACCCTATAGATCCTGTACTAAATGCAGCAACAAAAAAGGAACTTTAATAAATTAAAACTAATAAAAGGCATTTGCATTTTTTTAGCCATCATCTTGTTCTGTTCTGTTGATTGTTTGGGATGAGGAGCAATAATAACGGATAAGAAATGGCCTAAGCAAAGACTCTGAAACTAATTGGGAAGGAAGAAGCTCAGAGTTGAGCAAATCTGCTGCTGGCACTGAGTTGAGACACTCACCTGTGCTTGTGTCTCAGACTCTTGTGCACTGGAACGAGTAGCACAGTTGTCCTACTGACAGCAGCCTTGCTTCTTGCATGTCTCAAATGGAAGACAGGTATACCTGAGGAGCTGCACTTTGTGCATTACTCCCAGATTCCTGAATGATGCTGCAGTGGCAGACAGCAGAGGGGACCAGTGCCGTTTGCATGTGGGGAGACGGGCATCCTGCAGTTCAGAAGGTGGACAGCATCCTAAGTGCTTCTGCAGACAGGATGCACACCCCATGGGATCCCTTTTCTCTTGAGACTATGGGGAGGTGGGCACAATTCCATAAGCAGGTAACGCTATAAGGTAAGCATGAGGATGTTTCAATCGCAGTTGAGTTGCTCTGAGATTATACCAAAGAAAGGTGGCCCTGACACGTTTAGGTGAAAATCCTTGAAGGAGTGAGTGGCTGTATTCCCTGGCATAGAGCCACTGTCCTCTTTGGGCCCTAGGGAAACAGATAGCCGTGCTATGAATGTCCATGGCACTGAAGGCCTCAGTCCTATAGGGGTGAGGAATGCAGGGTTGCTAACAACCCTAGTAGATTATATATATATATATATACATATATATATATATATAGCTAACAACCCTAGTAGATTATATATATATATATATATAGCTAACAACCCTAGTAGATTATATATATATATATATATATATATATATATATATATATATATGATAATCTTCAGTCTGCCTGGCACCTAGGGGATGTTCTTGTGAGAGCCTGAAGAACAGACCCGGCTAAGGCATGCTCAGGGCCCTTGTACAGTGTAACCATAAGATAGTGCGTGCTTGTTGGAGGAAGCCGCAAAATTTACTGTTACCTGTGAGTGAATAGGAGATTATCAGTGGGGAGCGTATATGAAGATTGAGGCTCACAGTCATGAACTCTAGAGTATGACTTTGAATGATTGGTCATGACTTTACCAGGACCCTCATTAAGGTAAAGATGAATAATAGGAGGACAGAAACTGGAAACCGATGGAACTGAGGCAGACATTTAAAGGATTAAAAAGAATTCAGAAAAAGAGGAAGATGTGGGATTAGAGTCCGATTGCCATAAATCATGAGACTCTAAGTTTGTAGCATTGTGGGTTCTCTCCTTTATTCTTCATGGGTCTTGCTTACCAAGTATAGTATCATTTCCTGAACCGCCATGGGTTCTAATGCTATGCTTCCTCTGTTCATGTTTGAATCTCCGTAGAGCAGGAGTGAGATCTGAGATGAAACTCCAGCGATGTTACTACATGAGAGAGAAGAGTGAGGAATGTGATTGGGTCAAGATGACTGAGAGATGAGATGGGACTACAGAGATTGCTCTAAGTTTCCACTGTTTTATAGACATTTTCATTTATTTCCTAGAAAATACTGCTAATCTGATTGTGCGGTTTGTAGCTGTCCTTATCCTGTTTTCTGATAAGAGTAGTGTTTATGTTTTTCTTTTCATTTCTGATCCTGATTTGGTTATCTTGAGAGTCTAAAGTTTTCCCACACAAATGAAAGTTATTGATGGAAAGCAATAGCCACTATCGGAGATTTATAGACCTATGACTGGGAAGATATTTCTTTTGCAATTGTAACTTTTACATCGTAGGATACAGTGAAGCTATACATATCAACTCTCTAATAAATGTGTCAGTGTCTGTGCATGTAATATCTTTAATGTGTAATTCATGCATTTCTGGAGACTTTAGGTAAAGAATCTAAAACACGGAGGACTTAGTCATTAGCTGAAAATTTTATTTGAATAAGTGCTGTGGAGAGAAATCGGATAGGAAATTTTTTTACATATACAAACTAGTTCTAAAACTAAATAAAAAATTGTAAAAGTACTGTGAGGGTTTTTCATAGTCTGTATGTCTTTACGATGAAAAGACCCTGTTATTTTAGTATTACAGTGAATGGAATTGTTTACGATGAAACATTTTTATATAAAATTCAAAAAATCTATCATAACAGTCATTTATTTGGCTACACAAGGTGAAAAATGTGAGCATAAAGAAAATGAATTATGTTGTGACCCAAACAAACAGGGCAGGAGGGGTGTTGGTGCACCTGGCCACTGGGGCCTTCTGCCACCCACCTCTGGCTTCCTTACACTGCTTTGTCTTCCTGATGCCATGATTTATGGCTGTAAATGAGTATTGCATTTCTAGGATGAAGGCCCATCACCCATGAGGGACCAAAGAATATGAGTAACTGATTGCGGATACATCTTTAAAGCAAGCTTGGCTTTTTTAAATTCCAGGACAGATAATTCCAGTACTTCCTAGGTACTTCTGTCCACACTGAATTGAGTGTGAACCCTATATACAACCTGCCTTTAAAAATTGAAACTCATTATCTCCTTAATTTCACTATTCTCTTGTTTGAAAGAAGAGAGATGACTGCAGATAAAGAAGTATCAATGCTTCTGGTGTGTGGTGTCTCCTGGAGTTGTCCTAGGGTGATGGAAAATACATTGTGTTACTTGCATACAAAATGTTGTCATTGCTTAATGCATTGACAAGCGCAATTCTTTCACTTGGTGCATAGTTCCATTGAAATGGAAAATAAAGATAGTTATTAAATAACAATATTAAATGGAAAGGATTTGCTACTGATTTTTTCCAATTCATTTCAACAAACTCTTGAATAACTAAAAGTAATTTGTGTATTTATTCATTCGCACATGACTCATTCAACAAATAATAATTGAAAATCAATGACACACTATTGGCCGTGTTAGGCACCACTTGCACAGTGATGAAAAAGAACAGATGGAATTCTCTTGTACGATGGCTTTTGCAGTCTAAACTGGCATTGCCCATATTCAAGAACCATATAAGCAGTGTGACATGCCACCATAAAAATCAATGGAAGGAGTTACAAGGTACTCTGGGGCTACTTGCTAGAGTTTTTGTTCAGTTAGTGACGGGAAGAGTACTAGGTAACACTAAATACAAGGCACACTGTGCTTGAGCTGTGAGAAAATAAGAAAACTACACTAAAAGAATTGCACTCTTCAGCGTTTCTCATTGTTTGTCCTAGTGTTTATTATTGTGGTTGCTTTCTTTCACCACTGTGGTCCCAAGTGAAATACTGTGACCTTCTGAGATTTTCTTTCCTAAATATCTTTTGTGGATCTATGATTGTGTTCTTAGATTATTATTGAGCCTAAGGTAAAACTTTAAAAAGTAGTGTGGCAATTTAATGAAATGTACAATGGAATTCTGCATTCACACCGACCTGTCTCAGGTAGTTTCATAGTCACCTGGGTCACGTTTCTTTTTGACAGTGTTTCCTTGCACTTGTTTGGCTGCTTCTTACTCCATTATCTGCTCTTGGAGTTCCTAACATGCACGCAGTGTTGCCAGTTTTCACAAGAGTACATGCATAGAATGAAAGCACTGCAGAAAAAATCCCATGGATGGTTTCAAATGTCCTTTGTCAAATAAAATGAATTAGTCATGAATCTTTTAGGACCAAAGTCAAGATTTGTCAAATGGAAAGACATCCCCAACAATTAGTCCTGACAAATCCACACTTCTGAAAGTCAATTCTAACCTATTGATGCTGAGAGAACTCCTCTCAGTGATTCTAGGGTAGGGCTGCAGCCTTTGGCTTCTCAGCAGTTAGATCGGTGTGCGCTAGGATCTCTCGTACTAGGCTGCTGGAAACATACAGCAGAACTTGCTGGCTGTCAGCACACCTCACCCCACCCCACACCTGGAGAAGGCCACACTGAGACTTGGCCTCCTCCTTCGCTGGGAGATGGAGGCCCAGGAAATGATGGCTACTGACCTGGTGCACAGCATTCTCTTCTGCCTCTGTGACAGCTCTGCTTGGCCCAAACTAGAAGAAGCATGGGCTACTGGTCCTGATTCCAAATAACAGAACGGTAGCTTGTCACCTATGATACTGTCTTCACTTATTCACTCATGGCTCAAATTCAATAAATACATTTTCTAACTATAGCATTGCTTCTAGGTAAACAATTGCTACAGCACATTTTGTAGTTCTGCCTCATTGAAAATTGCTCTCATTTATCCTTCTCAATCATTCTGTCAGCAGGGAAAATATTTTGGGCCTTTGTACACATGTGGAAACTGATGCCAAAGAAACATTTACTAATATTTCCAGTTTACATTGCCAAATCCAATACGTTTTTCATTATTAGTCTTTTACGTGTATATATACATGGAATGGAGTGTCTCTAACACATGCACAGAATAAAGATGGTTTCAAAATAAAGAGGAGTTCAGAATTAAAACTAAAATAGTAGCAAGTCACTCAATGTTTCTAGCATAGTGGAAGCAATATACACATCAAAGTTCAATAAATCTGGGTTAAGTTCTAGCTTGACATCCTGCTTTTGTGATTTTAATAATTTACTTTAAGACATATAATATTGTATATTATATATGTATATAACTGTATATATATATATATATATATATATATATATATATATATGTCATGTAGAATATTAGAACACATTTCTTATTTAATGACATACCTGTTCAGTGACAACAAACTTTGACCTACTGCTCAAAGTAATGACTCTCTCTCTCTTTCTTTCTTTCTCTCTTTCTTTCTTTCTCTTTCATTTTATTTCTTTTCCTTCCTTTTCTTTTGTTTTGTTTTCTTTCTTTTTTTTTTTTTTTTTGTAGATTTCTGTGCATCTTGTTTATGGAGCCTCAATGTCTTTTGTTTCATACTGCACCTTGTTTATACAGTTTTATAATTTTTGCTGGCTAAGCAATAAAGTGCATAACAGATCTATGTACTCTTATACATTTTAGCAGTGCATGTAAGAGTTATGTAAATAAAAGCAAATAATCCTATTGGAGTTTCCTTGGACCGTTTCTCTGCTCTGAGTACTGCAGTGTGCACACTACACGCAGCTCTTCATTGAGTGCGCACTTCACTGACAAGCTAGTCACAGCACAGGAACTTGGAGGTCCATCAAGGAATGTCTTCTAGTATTTACCACAGTGAGTGTTCCATGCTAGGTACCTGTATTAATAATTGCACAATTATGAAAGCAGTAACTGAAAACAGTGGAAGTAATTATAATGGAAATAATAAAATTACACAGTATATACAGATGACAGTGACTTCAATGGAGTCATGGCTTAATCTTACAATTTTTTTTTCATTCTCTTTTAAATCATATGGTACCCTTAGATCCCTCAAAGGTGCCTGTCTGTAAATATTTAGGAAAAGATTTGAGGCTGTTAGCCGGAAGTCACCTCACAATTCTCCCCTGCTTATTCTCTAAATTTCCCATGAATTCCATACTTTGATTATTCTGTGGTGCCAGCTTTTTCCAACTCATTCCTGAAGAAATTCAATCCTTAGAACACATATCTAATAACAGAAAAAGCTTAGGTACAAACTGAGCTCTGCCTTATGCCTGGATTAGGGTGACCAGAGTCCCTGCACCAGAATGGATGACGGGAAAAGGGTATATATCAACAATACCGCATTAGGTTGCTGTCCTACATTTCCTGTTGCTGAGATAAAAATATCTGACACCCAAAATTAAAATTGGGAAGGTTTATTTAGTTCACAGTTTTTCGAGGTTTCAATCCAAAGTCAGTTGATGCTACGACAGGGTGGGTTGGCAGGAGGGCATCATAGACAGCAGTCATGTTGCCCTCAAGGCAGCAAAAGCAACAAAGAAGGGACGCCAGCAGCATTGTTCTGGTCTTTTATGCTCTATCTAAGCTATGGGAGTGGCGCCCAACCGGTAGACTAAGTTCATAATCACACACTCTTGATTCCAGTGTTGTGCCATCCATCAACACACACTCTAGATCCAGCCGCCTCTGCAGAAGCTCCACCTATGACCACTGAAGACTCTGTGGGGAACAGCTAAATGCAAGCCATAACCATCGCTCTTTGAGTTCTTGCATAAAATTTTATTGTTTTTAATTTGAGGTAGCAGGAACACTCCTGCTTCTCCTTTCTCTGCCATTCTCAATAGCAGAAAATGTTATATAGCCAGATCATTAAAAATAAAATATATCAATACAAATAGCTATAATTTACTCAGCTATATTTTAATGTAGACACTGACTAGTCTCAATAGGTTGATAAAATCTAGCCCTATTTCCACCCTTCACTCTCTGTAGGACTAAAATGATCTCTTCCACTTGTCTAAGCAATTCTCTCTCTCTCTCTCTCTCTCTCTCTCTCTCTCTCTCTCTCATCTCTCTGTCTCTGTGTCTCTCTTTCTCTCTCTCTGTCTCTCTCTCTGTCTCTGTCTCTGTCTCTCTCTGTCTCTCTCTCTCCTCTCAGACTCTCTCTCTCTCTGTGATGGGAAATAATCAGTGTCTGGATCAGAGATCTAACTTATGTGGAAATATTTGGAACACATCTATTTGAGCTTTGACAATGGTAAGTTCATCTACCCTAGAACCACCCACTTTCCTCTCCCATGACTCACCCTTCCATTATTTGTCCTTGGGAATATTTTTTCTTGATCCCTTTTATTTTAACTCCCTTTGATGTACTTTAATCAATTTAATATCCTTAATTGCTCTTTATCTGTAGATAGTCATTGCATCTATTTCCCCTGATGTGATCTATTCCCTGTGTGCTGCTTTGATTTTCTCACACAATCTGGACCAAGAAAAGAGTAGGTTCAGTGTGAGCTAACAGAGGGAGTTGATGTTGCCTGGAGAACTAAATATTTATTCACAAAGTCCTAAAGTGCTTTAGAATTTGATATTTTTAAAGAAGAACTTAAGACACACTTTCTCACTGTTGATTCCTTTTAAGTCATAACTGAGTTAGCCTTTTTTTTAACTTTTAAGCAACACTAAACTTACCTTAAATATATACTTTGAAATGAACTTTGTTATTCACACAAGAGAGTATGAGGATATTTTTCTTTAAAATTTGATTTATTGAAATTGCACCTGCTTTAAACTATTGATGGTGGAGAGCAAAAGAAAGAAGATGCAGGTTGAAATAAAGCCTCATTCATATAGCCCTGACATGAAATTGTTATAACTACATGTACATGATACTAAAACATTGCCTCTATCTAATGTAAAAGACTCCTCCACCGGCCGGTGAGACAGCTCAGTAAACTAAGTGCCTACTTGGCAAGCATAGGGTCTGGGATTTGATCCTCGGTGCCACATGCTGCAGCAGCCCTGCCCCTGGGTGTGCTGAGCTGGCTACCAAAACTAGGTGTGGCAGCACAGGTCTGCAACCTCAGCCCTCTGAAGACTGAAAACAGGAGGATCACTATGTGTCAGAGCTGCATAGTGAAGCCCTGTAGCAAATACACTATTAAAACAAAACAAAATAAAACCTTAAAAAAACAAAGAGATTCCTCTACTGAGTACCGAGTGATAATCTGCCAGTTGTGGATTTTCAGGACACCCAGAGTGAAGGCCACCTCCTTGGCCTTGAGTTCAGAGAGATTCTCAGTTTTGTGACTTTTGCCACTCTCCAGACTGATCATGCCGGGACACTGAAATCTGCAGAACTTCTCTGAAGGAAGTTCTTTTTCTCACCTCACATGGAGTTACTTAGACATCTGGCAGGAATAGGTGTCTAACCACAAATAAAACTTTCCTTGACTCGTGGGGAGAAAGGTAATGATTTCCACTTAACCTCACCAACTGAAAACATAACTGCAGCATTCTCTGTGTCAATCCTGGTCCCCAGAACACACCCATATAAGTGATTTGCCTTTAGCATTTGTTTGTGGTTTAATTCTGTAAGCTTCAGATAGCCATTTTAGCCTTATGTTGCAATTGCTTCATAATATATTTGCTATGGGAGTGCTAAGAGGCAAGTGCTCAGCGCTGCTACTAAAGCTAACTAATACTAACTCTTACCTTTATTTCCATTCTAAAGGCAAAAATCAAATGACTCTTTCAAGTGCTGTCCATTCATTGCAATCTTCACACTTTTCTTTGACAATACATTTGTAGTTAGGTGGGTATTTGCAGTAAAGTAATTTGCAAGTATCTACCTCTCAGTTTAAAATGAATTTGGAGAGAGTGCAAATTTCTGCATGATGAGAAATTATTCATTTATCTTGTACTCAACTCCCCAGATAAGAATAGGAAGGGTCCTTTCTTATAAATCCCATTTCTCACAATACTGATAATTTTGGAGGAAATAAAAAGTTTGTGATATCACCGAACAGGTTTTCCCATCTTCAGACCTTCAGTAATACTCCCTTCAATACTTCATCACAAATTGAGCAGTCTCCTTCCTTATTTGCTGATGTGCATATTGAATTAGGAAACAATCTTTACTACATGCTAACACACACCAGCCTCTTCATCTTAATGGGATCCAGTCAGCACTGAGATAATTAACAACATTCATTGCTCTAACTTAGTTTTTTTTTTTCCCCATGTAAATACTCATCTCGTTATTCCTTCTTGGTTCACTCATTTGCATGTGTGTTAATCCACAAATCATTTGCATGTGTAAAATGCCCCTTCTAGTAACTAAACTGATGCAAGTGCTCTGTAATAAAGGAAGGAAGAGAGAGAATGAGAACAGAGGGAGAGAATAAATGACAGGAGAGGAGGAAGGAAAGGAAGAGGGGACAGTGGAGGGAAGGAGGAGGGAAGAGAAAGGTGAGAGAGGGAGAGAGATAGAGAGAGAGAGAAGAGAGAGAAGAGATAGGGAGGAGAGAAAGACAAAATCTCTGAGGAAGTATAGCACAGTGCAGGGTGGAAACAGGCACATTTACTGTACAAAAAGGCAAAAGTAGATGAGCATAATATAAGAAACATGATACCCAAGGGGCCGGGGAGATAGTTTAGGGGCACAAGTACCTGTCTTATGCTGAATTTCAGTGAAGAATGAGTGCTAGAAAAAAAAAAAATTCAAAATTGTAGAAGGTAACGGGAATCCTGGGAAGAGAAGGACTTGTAAAGAACATAATAAGTGGGACAGAAAAAATCCTGGTGATGCAGGTATTTGGGTGCTAACCTCTGCCCATTTTGGGCATTATGTTACAGTTTTACAAAACACGAAGGTCAATATATTTCAGCACCAAATGTAATTGAAATATGTATCTCACTTCTTAAGAATAGTTTTATTAAAAGGCTCATAGGATTTCCTGAAATTTTAAAGTGAGCTTTCTTTTTTCCTTCCTTCCCTCTTACCTTCTTTCCTTCTTTCCTTCTTACCTTCCTTCCTTCCTTGCTTCCTTCCTTCCTTCCTTCCTTCCTTCCTTCTTTCCTTCTCCCCTTCCATCCTCCTTTTATCCTCTTTCTCTTTCTCTCTCTCTCTCTCTCTCTCTCTCTCTCTCTCTCTCTCTCTCTCTTTCATTTTATGCATTTGGTACAGGGTCTACGGAGACCACAGGGTCTCACTACATAGATCAGACTCCTGAAGTGATCCTCTTGTTTTCAGCCTCCCAAGCACTGGATCACAGGCACACGCCACCACACCCAGTCTCAATCCTCATCTCAGTGCTCCCCAGGGATGGGACAGTTCCTTTGGTTTCAAATTTACCCTAACTATGGTCTGTGATACGAATATCAGTTCATTTCCTCTGCAGTCTGAGGTTTCCTGTCTCTGCATTCATAAGTGTATGAGAAATATGATACCTTCTGCAGTTACAAATCCATTTTAGCAAGTATTTGTAGTTCAGCCTCTTAGGGATCACACTCACTCAATAGCTATCAAGTACAGGAACAGTGCAGACTGGTTCTTAAGTGAGGTACTCATTTGGTGCAAGCTGCAGAAGGTGGAAATCGTGTGGCAACAGGCTCGCTTGTCTGCAGAGCATATGCAGATGACAAGTTAAATAAATAAGACAGAAAGTTGGAAGTGAGCTTGGCAAAGGTATGATTTCCAAGACAGGATGTGAAGAAAGACAACATCTGCTCAAGAACTGAACTAAGAAATTCTCATTTTTATGGAAACAGGAACTTTGGATCAAGGTCAGAGAGCTGAACTTTCTAACTCTTCATTACCAGTGCGGGGGTTAGGATTCTGTCGTTCCTTGTTGCACAAGCATTTTGTGAGCTTTTAATGCCAAGAAAAGTATGGCTACGTTCAGTGCTAATGTTCCCCAGTGCTGTTCAAATGGGAGGGGATTGGAAGAAGCATCATAAAAGGATCAGTAATTGAAACCAGGGAGGAGAATCATCGTGTCTTTATAGTGCTGTTCTTCCGTGGCACCTAACAGTTGAATTTGATGTATTCAATGGGACATGTTGAGTACACATCTCAGAGACTCCCAAAGGTCAGACTCTAAGCAAAAATCAATGAGAGGGCCGATATCCTTAGCTGATTCTCCCTTTCCTGCCGTCTCCCTCCACATTCACATGTTCGCCAACTCTCCAGCAACTGTGTGGAGGAGTTTCCACGCTCTAACCCTAGAGGGACCTTCCCTTACCTCTACTTCGTCTTTCCTTAGCCTGGGTGAAGTTCAAGGACTGGTTATTCAATTGGTACATAGTTGTTGATCTACTCGGCTTTTCCCACTTTCCTCTGGTCTCTGTCTTTTCATTATCAGAAAAAGAAAAAATGTCCTGTGACCCCCACTATTACTGGGTAGCATCATTAATTTTTTTTTGTGAAAACAATGAAAATATGCTACTAGATAAGAAAATGTAGCCACCATAATACAGTATAGGAAAAGGGAGTGAGATTCCAAGTGAGAGACATGGATGGCTCCTTGTCTCTTCCGCTACTCTATCCTGATATCTTTGCCATTTGTACCTTCCCTGTATTGATATTGCCCTGGCAATGTTATCTATCTCTTCATCTTTGAAGTTTCATCCACAAGAAGTTACTTTATCAGTGAACTTAAATTTCAACCTCCAACATCTTACAGAATCAAATTAAAGTACAGATAATTTTGTTCTGAAAACTGAGTGTCATCTGTAATTGCAATACAGATAGGGGGAAAAATACCCTAATGTTAAGCCCTTTGTTATGAATCCCTATCTTCTCTGAGAAATCAGAACGCCAGTCTTGCATCCCGTGGAACCAAATAAAAATAAATGCATCATGCAGTTAGACAGGATATGACACCGACTCAATAAGGCACCGGGTGTGCACGAAAAATATCACTGGTAAAGAAAAAAGGATGAAACTAATATTAGCCAACATGCTGTTGTTATTGGTATTCTTTTTAATATCTAGCAGCTGATTCTACCTTATAGTGGTTCAGAGTTTTATAAGCAATAACGTTTCAAAGAACCTTGAATTAGGAACTCATTTCTGTACTTTAAATGTTTGGTTTTTAATTTGCTTATCTATTCCTTTTTTCCTTTTAATTATGTGTTTAAGTACATGATTTAACCTGTAACTTTCGCTGAATAAAACATGTTGGTTGAATAGACTTGTGCTGCCTTAGGAAATGTCCATCTAGGAAAGCAGAGGGAGTTGAATCCTTCTCCTTCCCGTCTATATTTTACGTTGATTCAAAGCATCTCCCCTTCACCAGTTTTATGTTGTTATAAAGAATACAAAGTCATGCTTGTCATGTTATTTCACATATACAATTATTTTAAAAAGAGCAGTGTTTTGCTTGTCAATATACCGCATTTCAGTATTGCAGAGGTTCTCTTGGCATATTTGAATAGAAGTGATTTCAATTATCTTTCTATATTATTTTCATCTTGCAGTTTCTTTATTTATGAATATGTATCTTAGGATTTTCCTTTTTTGTTTTTAATAGCCAAACTTGTTAAGACATAAATGATAAACACAGAGTTTTAAATGATCTTATCAAAGTGGTTTTATTGCCTTAGAATAGTTTTACGTGAAATCATTCATGATTTTTCAGTCAAACAGTGGCTATTTTCTAAAGGTAAAACGCAAATGATATTTACTGTTTCAAAACACTTCCCTGGATGTTTGACCCCTTCTGTGGATGCGTTTGACAACTTACAAAGGTTTGTTATACTTAAACCTTTTGTAAACAAGAAACAGGTTTATAAAACATGTAACAGTTTGTTAGCTTAATTTTGGGAAAGTATCTAAGAAACTCTAAAAACTAGCGTTTATTTATTCTTGATAAATTATACATATGCAGTAACAATTTTTTTTTTATAAATCTAGTAGTGTTTTCACAACTTAGGAGGAAAAAAACACACTGCAGGGATTCCCAGACTCCAAAAGTAATCATTACAATACTTAATTTTTATGAGTCTTTGTTGTTTCACTTTCAAGACATGAAATATAACTGCGAAGCATAGGCAAATTCTTTGCTAAATGTATAAATGTGAAAGAGAAGTACCAGTCACACAGTGCAGAGGCATAAAAGTTTGCTTTTTAATAAAGAATTGACAGGACTCTTAGAGTACAACCCAAATTACAAACCTCTACTAACTTACATTTATTTCCTTTTGGAAGAATAGTGAAAGTCATATAATAAACACCGTTGCAATATTATAGATAATATAGAGAATTAAGCTCTACCAAGAACATAGTTCAAAGATGTTAAGATGCTACTTTTTAAAATGCATATACTGAATAAAAGAAACAGATTTTCTTTCTGTTGAATGAAAAGTGCTAACATATATCTGTTTTGAATTTTTAAAGCTAATTAAAAACATTTCCCAAAAGTCATTTCCTTCCTAATATAAAGAGAAAAATTTAAGATTAAAAACAGCTCATGGAATGATAAATTATTGTTTTAGTTAATAGTTTGATTTAACTTTAAAAAAGAAAAAAGTTGGTCCTGAAAAACCATGGTGTGGATTTTACATTAGGAGAAAGTTATTTGGAAGATTCTAGATAGTAAAGACAGTCCATGTTTTAAAAGCATAATTATCACAAAAAATATTACTCGAAGGAAATTTTTAAAATCTGAAGAAAAATTATTTATAAATGATGATATATTGTTTTACTTTCAATGAAGTAGGCTTTCTGAAGAGGAAAACAACTGAGTGGTTGTTTTTAAAGCCAAAACAACAACAAAACCTTTCAATAAAATCCATTCATTTTCAGATTCATAAATCTCTGGAATTAAATTCTTAACTAATAATATGTACAATATATGTAAGAAATAAAGAATAAAGAAATAAGTGTGACAAAATCATAAACCTATTTTAGTGACTTTGTCAAAAATTAATTGCAATATAAATTTAAGCCTAAATTTTGTGTAGAATATTTTATGCAACCACATGCAAGTGATAACCTATAATGCCAAGATGCCATACATGATCAAAATGTATTGATATCAATCATAAAGCATAAGATTTGAGACAACTATAGCATAATTTATATCTTAGCCGTGTTGAAAGCTGTAGAAAAACCAATAGCGTTGAAAGATGAACTTCTCCATGAAACCACTTTCTCCAATCTGAAACAAAATCCAAATAGTAGAGATAAGAAGAAAGCCACCCCCAGGTTTGGTTTATGTATGGATTAATTCTCCCAAGGGAAGCACAGAAGGAGTATCACATAGATATGCAGATTCATTTCACAGAGGAATGTGTTCCTCCTTAATTTAGTGACTACTCTGTTACCACTATTCCCATAGGTAGGCTAAAGTGCTTCCCACAATCAACACTCTACTTGCCAGAAAACAAAGAAAATCTGAAAATAGTGACTCCTGGGTGTCAAACATCTGCTATGCAGGAAGGCATAGGCCTGAGTAGGTCTAGATCCACATCTGAAGCATGTGAAATAGGTCCTCAAAGCTCAGGGGCAATGTAATAATGTGTAAGTGCAAAAAACTATGACCCGAAAGGGAATATGGCCTTGAGGCATGCTGAGGGGCTTCACTTTTATTGTTCTTAAGGTCCTTTCCACCCAAAGGATTCCATGAATTCAGAGGCCTTGCAATTCTTTGTAATACTCAGCTACTGGAGATTTTATTTGCTATATTTGAAAGTTATATATTTTTCCTTTTAAAGAATCATTGATTTAGGAGTATAAAAGAGATATTATAGTACTCTGGGCATGCATAGATAATCAGATTAAATGGATATTGAAAAACCATTGTAGAAAAATATCTATGCAGAGGACATCATTATAGGGAAAACGTGTTCATTTCCATTGTCAAAGAGACCATAGTAAAAAGAAAGGTCCATGCATATAATTTCAAAGCTAAAATTCTGTCCTGTCTGTGCATTGCTATTAGAAAGGAAAGAAGACATGAGTTCTACTTCTACCCTAAGTACAAACTATCTGAACTGCTCTGGGAAGATCACTCAGAGTCTCACAGTTGTTCATTAAATCATTAAAATGATGGAATCAGATTAAATTTTCTCTACATTCCTAAAATTCTGATTAGTGTTCCTGAATTGAGTTCTACCATCAGAATTATTTTTGATGCCTTTTCTGTAACAATGGTAGCTGTTGCCATTTTGGAACCATTGTACTTTATTTAACTCAAGTTCCTATGGCGGTCAGTTGAATAATTACTTCCCCTTTTTCCTTGTCATCTGTCTGTTCATACATGACTTTTTGAAATCACTGGCAACAGTGATTTTTGTTGATTCTAAAAACCATTTTATGAGCTAGTGAATTAAAGGCTTCAATTCTTAAACCCTGTAAGCTCTTGAGATCTGTATACTGAATCAAGGGAACTAAATGTTCTATGCAGTTGATCTTTTGATAGAGCAGTTGAACCGTTAAAGAAGAGGACTCAGAAGGTTGGGAATTTTAAGAGTCAATGAACTTGCATGAATCTTGACCACTTTATACATCCAAGGAGTGGTACCTGATCCCTTTCCAGTTATGCAAATAAAGTCAAATAATGTGAGAATGATGAGGAAGAAAAACTACCTAGAAGGAAATAGGAGTTTCATCCCTGGTTTTTGCCATTAATGTGTTTTAAGAGCTTAGCACTTGAATGTCTTTAGTGTCTGCCCTAAATTTAATATGTTATGATGATCAGTGCATATGTTGATGAAAAAAGGACGATAACATAAAGTTCTAATTATTTTACTGAGTAGGGACACGCTCATTATGAATGGTCCCTTAGCTAAATACCAGCTATCTTCTAATTATGTCTCAGTCCCTTTGGTTCTGTATTCTTTATTATTATTGTTATTATTATTGTTATTGTTATTGTTAATTGAAGTCATTCTTAAATATGAATATTACTTTAAACTGAAAATTTTCAGTATCTGTGTTAAGAACTAAGTATTAATATAAAATAAAATAAATTATATATAGTAGTAGTTTGGAGAAAAAGAATCACAGCCTATCCTTAAAAAAACAAAAATTAAAAATTAAAATGTGGCTATTAGAATAAAATAAATGTGATGTGTCACTATCATGCCTGTGATGATTAGCTTATTGTTATATTGAGCTAGGCCTTTTAGAAACAGTTTAGTGAACACTACCTAGCACAATAAGCACATGTCTTGTTGGTTCAGTGAGAATGATCATGGGATAGTGAGATTTTTGAGATATGAAATCAGTAGCACTGCTAATAACCTGGCCTTCTATTCTCAGTAGTGGTCAGTAAAGCTCTACTTGATTGCTTTAGCCATATTCCTCCATGTGAAAACTAAACTGTATGTGATTTCAAAGTTAATAAAAGAAAATCACAGTAGGGATAACTTGAAGACTGACATCGCATTATTACCCAAAAGTTTGCATTTTGGTTTTATTTGTAGCAGCTGTCCGGAGATCATTTTAATCAGAAACTTCATGTTTCTATTTGTGGTTCAATTATTTCTCTTCTTCCTGAAACTCAGAAGAAAGAGAAAGAAAAGAAGTAAAAGAGCATGTAAAGAACAATGCTGCTGATGCTCTGGTATGCTTTTACAAAAATGCTAAAATACACCCAGGAAGCAATAAAATATAGTGCACCTTGCATTTACTTTAATAGATTACAAATATAAAAGCAAGAATGTCAGGGGGAAAATAGAGACATAGGCAATGTGCGTGCTAAAGCCCAAGCAGGCTGGCGCCAGAGTGATGGGCCCTCAGAGGGGCAACCTGTACGGGCACTGGACGTGGCAAGCTTGTGAATCATACCTATGACTTGTCTCCCTCCAGTGCAACCTCCGGAGAATGTTTGTCAAAGAAGGGAGAGGGAAAAAACCACTTGGTAAGGCTGGGTGGCGGTCACGCACATCTTACCTTTCACCCGGCAGTGACCTTGGTATGTTTTCATGTTTATCTAAAAAAGATAAAAGGTATGATTGCTCAGGAATGAAAACATGGGTAACATTCAAACAGAGGAAAGCAGAAACAGCAGTTTAAGACTATGAGGGAAATGTAAACCAGCCCTGAGAAACATTTGACATTGCCTCTCTCTCCAAAGAGGTCATGGTTGTATTCTATTGAAACAAATAGGAGCGACTCAGCAGAAGGTTTTGATAATGGGGACCAAAGCTTTCCTAGGTGCATGCTTTACTGTCAGAATTTGTAAGATCCTAAAACTAACAGCATGGTTCTGTCCACGACAAATGGCTTTAGATTTTATGAACTCTAAAGTGTTATTAGGTTCAGGGATTTAGGCAGCAAACTAGTGTAGACACACAGATTTGATTATGTTAAATGCTGGGTAAAGCTGCTTTAGGCACCAAATGGAGTTATGTAAAGCTGCAGAAAAATGTAATGAGGGGAACATGTAGAGTTTTGTTGTTTGTTCGGTTTTTCTTTTTGTACAAAGTTTAAAAAGGAGGAAGCTAAAGAAAACAGTTTTTGCTAAGAAAACTTAAAAGGCTAAACTACTTTTGAGTCCAGTTTTGTTTTTGCCACTTAATGTTTGAAGTTATGTACAGTTTGGTTACTCAATCAAAATTAATTTTGACCTTAATTTCCTTAAGAAATACAATATTACAAAAGACCAAGTTGCTAAACGAACTATGGGAATGTTTCAATATAATGGGAGTACATTGCAGTTTATGCAAATTTTCTTCAATCACAGATTTTCCACTGATGGACAACAACAGCAACAATAACTATAGCAACAACAACAAAGAGTAGTTGAATAAAATAAGGTCAGTTTTTCATGTGACTCAAAACACATCATTACTTTCTTCTGGGATGCAGTACCTTTTCCCACTGTCGGTTCTATTTCCCATCATGCCCTTGACCTTGGAGGTCAGCTGTCATTGGAAGATGAAGCTCTGAATAAACAGAGAAGACCCTGTGGTGTCTCTTATCTTTGCATTTTGCCTCAAATGTCCGTGTGGAGCTTTAAATTATTCATCCACTAGTGCTCTCTCGGAGTTACACATCTCCATCATCCTCTCCCCCTTCCACCTCCCGGTTTGTAAGTGAAGGCGGTATCCTTGGGAACCTTATCAGAGATCGCAGATTCAGGCTCCAGAAATGAAATAAAAGAGGAAATTGGCTGTATTAGCATAAGAGGAGTCAGCCTGGAGTTGAATACACACATCACCCGGGAGCATGCTGGCTTCTCTTATCAGCAGCATTTGATCGTTACTTTCTTTTATACATATATATATGTATACATTCTTTAATTCCATCCAGCCCACTTCTTTGTTCCAACTCATATGAGGGAACATATGAAATAAGGGCAGATGGCATAAAGTCCTGAATAGTTTTTAACACTTCCAACCTTTCCTAGGCACACACAGAAAAAAAAAAAAAAAAAAAAGCCTAGCATTTTTTAAAATGCTCATTTTAAGACAGCCTTTATAGCCTAACCCCTCTGTCCTACCCCCAGGAAAAGAGTTGTTACTGCTGCTTGAAGAGGGGAGCAACTGTAAATAGTTTGATTTGGAGGATGCTACAGCAAAAGCTACAGCATCATTCTGGAACTTATTCTAAGATGCAGTTTGAACGCAGTAGTGTATTTTTCTTTTTGGTGGAAGCACAGGTAACAAACGGTGATTCTTTTTTTTTCCTGACAGCACTTTTAATTTTTTCTTTTACAATTTTTCCTTAAGATAGGACGTTTAGAATATATCCTGATCAAGAAGATTGCTGAAATTATTTTGTCTATAAAAACAGTTATTAGAAACTGCAATTTCAAAGATACATTTCATTAAAAATGCTTTGTGTGCATGAAAATACAGAGTGACAAAAATACAATACTGTTTTTAAAGTTATTTTTCTTAAGTTTTCCTATAGCACAAATATCAGTACAAAACCAGTACATTTTTACTTCATTTTTGGGGAGGGTCTCACCACTAGACAGGACTCCTAATGATCTGCCTGTTTACAGCCTACCAAGAGCTGGGATTATGGGCACGCGCCTCCATGCCCAGTCTCAATTACCCTCTCAGTGCCCCCCAGGGGTAGGACCAGCACTGTAGGCTTCATATTTAGTATGTTATTCAAAATACATCAAATATTATCGTTCTCTGGAAGAATAAATATGGTTAAACAAAATATATGGCATGGGTAAATTGGTCAAGTATGCTAACACTTTCATGAAACTTTAGTCTCTCTAATAATTTATATTGTTTATTGCTACAATCAGATGGCAGACACCATACTCCAGGTTTGAATATGACATGTTTATGACATGTTTTCAGACTTCACTATTTTATTTTTGTAACAATAATATTTGACGTTGGTCTGGGCTAATACTGATGTAAATTTGACAGTTTCCAATTTGCTTGCAAACATGTATTTCACTTAAGGCGATGGCACCTTGTAAGAGTAACTTTAATTCCTCTCTTCCATAGACACCAACAGTTTTTAAGGAAGAGGCTCACTTTACGTTGTTTAGATAATCTGCAGAAAATTACGCAGGAAAGACAAGCCCAAGGCTCCAGCTCACGCCTCCAGCAAGGCCAATTGCATAGTTTTACTCTTTCCTAGTAAATGTCAGAAAAGTGATGATCTTCATTCACAACTTATATCAGAAAACAGGGAGAGACAAACATTTGGAAGATTGATAGATATTTCTAGATAAAATCATTTATGGGGGCTGGCAGGATGGCTCAGCGATCTAAAGCGTCTGCTTAGGAAAGCTTAGGTAGTTGCAGGGACCATGGTTCAATCCCCTGCACCACATGCTGCGCTAGGCCCACCCTCAGGGCAGGCTGAGCCAGCCATAAGAAAAAATCATTTATGGATACCTATAGAGAAAGTGAAGCAAATTCAAGAATGAGGACCAAAGTTCCAAACATACTTCTTCCTCAGAAGATTCATAAAACAGTGTAAAAAATAGGATATATAATTTCAGTTCTGGCACAAAAAGACCCCACATTGCTTCAAATGGTATGTAGTATATATATTATACTTTTATAATAGCATTCTAATTGTTAGAAAATAAAAAGTTACATTAACAGTGTAAAAACTCCATTAATTTATGCTTAAAAATGTACGGAAAATTTATTTTAAAAGTTATTGGTGATACAACAAGTTACAAATATGTCTATGCATTATTTTCTTCTAGTCCAAAAATTGACAAATTTTTTTCATTGTCTACTATGTACAGACACATACTGTTATATCTAGAATACATGAATACACTGACCGAAAAATATCAAGCAGGTTATTTTACCTATAGCTGAATTCCAAATGCAATCAAAATACACTGTGAAAATTTAAATATTTTGAAACAATTACTGTATAAGATACATTACCATTAGTTTCCTATAAATGTCCCCCATGCTTCACACACACTTATCCCATTGTTGTCACTTTCTGAGGCAGTTCTGACATCCTCTTCCAGAGTGTTTCTTTGAAATATGTTTAACAATGAAAATATAGCTTATAAATAAACATGACTGTATATTCTTATACACTTTACCCACAAAATCTGGCACTCTGAACCTTCCAGTCCTTCCTCAGAGTCCAAATGACCATGAAAGGTCAATGTTTCAATTTGACCCAGGACATTCAGGCATCCAGAACAGTGCAATTTGAGATACTCTTCAAGAGAACTTCCAAACCTTCTTTAGAAAGTGGTGGTAGTGATAAGATCAATTGTGGCAAAAGCAAGGTGAGTAGTTTTCTGAGCTTTAACAGCAATTTGTCTTTTACTGTATTTTTTTTTCAGACATTTTGAACATTCACATTATTTTTAATTTTCGTATCCTCAAAACTTACATGGCATAGTACAAAAGAATTTAAATAAATATCAAACTTTCCAATAATCCTCCAACCACGGTTTTCACAGCCAATTTTCATATTCTATTTTTATTTCTCTATGATGCGGTAGTTTTAGTCTTCATCAACACCCTACACTCTAAGATAAATGTTTATTGTTCACCATTCAACCAGTAACATTTCATGATGACCAGCTCTTGTTTAAGTATTAATCATTCTGAAAGTAATTCTTATGAGATAAGAGTCACTACTGTGCCCCTATCCCAAGTAAAGAAACTGAATTTCACAATGCAACTTTAAAAATTACTTACAAGCAATATTTCCACCATAAAACATATACATTGTACATATAAGCATGTACATTAATGTTTTTGAATTATTTTAATAAAGTGCATGTGCATTGTAACTTTAGTGTTTTTTCAATGAAAATGTGTAAGAAAAATGGTTTATTTATGCTTATATCTCTAAATATTTGGTTTCATGTAAACTATTATTACTATTAAAGGGAGGCCTTTTCCATTGAAATAAAATGATCACAAATATTTCTTTATTTCACCATTTGTGTGTCGTGTATATGTGAATATATACCTGATGTGTCTGCGTGTTTACTTCTTATCCTTTTTTTTTTTTTCCATATGTTTAGGGAAGGATCTACAGGGTGTTCAGGGTCTCACTACTAGATCGGACTCATAGTGATCTGCCTGTTTACAACCTCCCAATAGCTGAGATTACAGATGCACCCCACCAAGTGCAGTCTTGATTGCTCATGGGGCCTCAGGGCACTTTAATCCACTGAGCTATTTAGCAAGCCCTTTTGTTTCTTAGCCTACCATCTAGTGAGTGCTACATAGAAAAGGTTTACTCAGTGGTCACCCATGGGCTCTCAGAAATGCACCATACTACAAAGCTGCCCAGTCTATCTAACTTGCTCCCCAGTGGAACCTTGCAGTGGAAATAATTTGTGTTTTTCAGTGCTCTGAGAAATAATTACTATTTCATTGATAGTTTCATTCAATTCATGTTCTCTGGTTCTTTGCTCAAATTTCTGGTTAATGTTTGATTCTTGAAGGCAGAAAACATCTCTGTCTCTCATCTTTAATCCCATGGTTTTAGATTTCACGCTATGTTGTAATTTTCTTCCATTTATGATTCAAATCCATGTGTGAAAATTTTAGTAGCAGTGTGCATTTAAATCTTATGAGTCTTTTCCTATTTGTTAGAATCCTATTCTCTGCCTTTTCTCCTGGGGGATGCAAGTATGTGTATAAGTGAACACACTTTTTATAAGTGTCTCTACCTTAAGTAGAGAATTCTACTTAAGACAGCTTTCATTAACCCTACATATCTGCTTAATTCTTTTATTTCTTTTCCCTTTTACAATGAGATCTCTAAAGCTAGTATATATATATATATATATATATATATATATATATATATATATATATTCCAAACCTAATACCTTGAAGTAGAAACCTTTAAATAACTCATTCATCAAACATAAGGGTTGATTCTTTTTTTTTTTGTCTTTTTGAAACAGGGTCTTGCCATGCAGTGCAGTTCAGGCTGGCCTAGAGCTCACTTTTGTATCTCAAGCTGGTCTCAAACTCCCACCAATCCTCCTGCCTCAGCCTCCCAAGTGCTAGGATTATAGGTGTGAGGCACTATGCTCAGAGATTTCATTGTTTAATCCACGTAAATAAACTATAAACGAAGTGATGCTTCCTTCAATGCTTTCCATGTCTGTTTTGAGTTACTGCATTTCTTAAATATTTTCTCACTGTTATGACCTTGTTACATTATTTTCTCAAATGTCAATACAGGGATCAATGCCTCAAAATTTTAAAATTAAGGCTATAAATGGTCATAAAATATTAATTTCTGAAATAAGATAAAAACAAGCACAGAGCTCGATTCTAATGCTGTAGAAGTTACGTCTACCATGCTGGGGTGTTAGGCCCATGAGTGTGCTACCCATTCACAACTGGTTTTAATAGGTACAAATAAAATTTAAGGGAAGTAACTATGAAAATTTATTTACTGAAGCATATTATTCCATTATATCAAAATATTATATTCCATTTTTTGAGGCCTATTTAATAAATTTTACTTCCTGATATTTGGTTTAAAAATTGAATACCTGTTAATGTGAAATATCATTCTCAAACAATACTTACTTCTCTAGTAATTGATTTAATTAAAGTCATTCAAGAAAACAATAATGCAGAGAATTTCCAGTACAAAATACTGCTACCCTTTATTGCAAATTCAATGAAGAGCTCTGGAAAATTTTCAAAAGTTATCTGTTGAAGCAAAAGCTTGCACGGATGTAAAAATCACCTGTTCCAGTTTTGAGGGAGAAATGTGAATGACTTCTGTCCCTTTCTTGAGCATTCAGCATCTGTATTTCAGGAGAAGCGGTCTTCTAGTTGCTAATGTTATGCAGACTCAGATATGTGTCAGGGACCGCAAGTTCACAGTGGGTAACTTTGTGTATTTCCCTAAGTGGTAAATGGACGCTTGGGATTATCAGCATTACTTTTTTACATTTTCCATGAACATTTCAGGGATGAATCAACCTCTCCCACCCACTAAGACTAAACTAAAGCCACAGAGACTAGAAGCCACTCCTGGACAAGATCCCTTCTAGCATGAGATCATCTGCTCCCTCTTGAGTCACCTCAGGATTATCATTTTCTCCTGGGTAGTCACCGACCTGTCAGTCTTCCTCTGAGTCTGAGTCCTCTGCCAGTCCTTCCTATCATTGTGCACTCCCAATAAATAGTGGCTGGCTTGGAATGGCTTTGTCTCTGCCCATCCCGAGGCCCCGACCTCCCTGATCCCCTTCACGGGTTACTAAATTTGTCTCTGTTTCTTATTTAATCCTTTTACCACACCCCTTAGTTGTGGATCTTGGCCAGGTCCCTGATACTTGATACCTGAACATGGGGATTCTAATTAGGCTTGAGAGAGACCCTGGAGGTTAAAGAAGAGGACGTTGTACAGAGCAAGGGACTCCATGGGTTGAATTTGGGACATCCTTATATAAAGTGGAAAGTCAAGCACTTGGTATCATGCAGAGTTTTCTGTAGTTGGGAAAATGCATCAGAAGCAATCTACACCGCAGCAGAATTACATCCAACTCTTGCATAAGCTGCTTAAACAATCTGGAACTCAAGTTGGTACTGACGCCTTGACTAAAATGGGGTATACATTTATCAAATTCAATATTTGGTTTCCACAAGATAGGAACCTTCCATTTAGAAGGCTGGGATATCACTGGCGAAAGTTTAAAAAGAATTCCTGACAGAGGTGAAAAAGTGTCATCAAAAATATTCTCCTCTTGGTTATGAGTAAAATCCATTTTAGAATCCTTAAACCCATCAAAAGCAACAGTGCTGGAGTGAATAAGGCTGGATGCAAATAGCAAAGAAAAGCAAGGTAGAAAAGCAAGCTGAGAATTACAACAGGAAGAAGGGAGGCTGGACGGGAGGGTAGGCTCTCCATATGCTTCCCTACAATCAGGGAAGGAGTAAGCGTAGATGCAGCAGATGGGGAACTCCCAGGGCCAACACCTTCAGGCCGCCTACTTCAGAACCACCCTGCACCTGGAGTGTCTGGTTGTCAGGCAGCCAAGCAGAAATTCTTGGGACTTTCTGCTTTCTGGTGATCTATAGAGCTCAACCAGATAATCAGAATCAGCTGCTGGCAAAACAGCACTTTTTTAAGTTTAAATTGTTGAATTAAAACAGAGTGTAAGGAATAATGGTGCTCAAGGGACACTTACCTTGAGGATCTTAGATTCTATCGTCGAGACTCACCGGTTAATGCCTAACAAATGAAAGACGTCTTGCCTGCTCCTGTCTTTCTCCTAGAGAGTACTCAACCCTTTAGTGTTTGTTATAAAGGCAATCCAAGCATCAGCCTGACAGAGACAGACGGGATGATAGTGCCAGTAGAAATCCAGAAATGTTATGGGGAATGGCATAGCTTTCAGATACAAACCAAGAGTTGCAGCACACCAGTGCTACTTTTAAACACATAGGACATATAAAGAAAAGAGCTTTGCTTACTATACCTGAGGAAGGGACTCCTGCACAGTCTTTTCTTAACATCATACAAGGGCTGAGAAAACCTTATGCAAAATGTGCAGCCTGACTATAAGAAGCTGTACAGACAAATGCTTCATGTTCAAGCAGCGGGCATACTTGTTCCTCAACTTGTTTAAGCCAACTTCAACTGAAGCTGTAAACAGGCTCTGGCCACAAGACAAGCTTCTAAAGATTTTAACAGTTACATGATGGCTGTTCAGGGTATAGGTTTGGAAGCTCAAGAGGAAGCTGTGTTAGCTCAAGCTGGGCCTACTTTTACAAAGCAAGGTAAAAACAATCATGCTACAAGTGTGAGACGTTTTAATTGTGGTAAAATGGGCCATCTTCACTGACAATGTACACAAGCCAAGGTGATACCTTTGCTAACTCTAAGTAGGGAAGTAATGAGGCTGAACTGGGTCTCTGCCCATGATGTGAAACAGTAATCATTAGCCTGAACACTGTGAGTCCAAATATCACAGAGAGACAGAGAGAGATCCTCTGTCAGGAAACAGGAAGGGGGTTCAGCCCTGAGGTTCCTGAAAGCTAGGGGTGGAATCAAACTGCCAATCAAATTTCCAATCAAATGCTTGGTCAGGTTTGTCCAGTGCAGACCTAACAAAAGACAGATTCCTCCCAGGAACATTGCCTCCCTAACTCCACAATCTTTGGAGAACACAACAGCAGATCTGCTGGCCTCCCAAAAGGTAAACCTCCCTAGGGGCAGCAAGCCAATTGCCATTCCCACTGGCATATGCAGACCTCCACCCAATCATTCTATTGGGTTAATTATGGGGAAAGCCCCTTTAAGTTTAAAAGGTCTTATTGTCAGACCTAATATTGTTGATAAAAATTATGGAAATGAGATTTGAGTCTTGGCAAAGACAATGGACATAAGGATGATTGAGCCAGCAGAATACATTGCTTAATTGGTATTATTGCCACTGTCCGCATCAGGTAACACTTATTTTAGATAGGACCCTTGATTAAGACAAAGAATGGGAAAAATATCAAAAAGAGAAATGTATTTTATACCAGTGGTATAGGAGTTACCCATATGCTGCTTTAACTTTGATGGAAAAGGGTTGGGGAGATAGCTCAGCAGTCTAAGCATCTGCCTGGCAAGCAACCCCAGGTAACACATACTGGGCCAGCCCCAGAACCCTGTGCACATAGGGCCAGCCCTGAAACTTGGTATAGTTGTGCATATCTGTAATGCCAGCACTGAGGAGGCTGAGACAGGAGGATCAACATGAGTTCAGCTGCACAGGTAGACCCTGTATCTATACATACTAATAATCCATTTTTTAATTAAAGGAAAAGCCTTTCAAGAACTATTAGATTCAAGTGCGGATGTTTCTGCAATCTCATCTCTTCAGTGGCCTGCTGAGTGAGCTTCTGAATCGTTGGAGAGAATCATATCACCCCAACAAGTTTTATGAAGCAAGTTTCCCTTAACATATCATAGACCTAATGGTCAAACTATTTTATTTCTTTCCTTTGTAGTAGCTACTTCATTAAACTGGTGGGGAATTGATTTATTAAAGAATAGAACATGAAAATGGTTACTGAATTTCCCTCCATTGCTCAAAAGCTTATGAATAAGATGTGGTATACATACAATGTAAAGGACTAGGAAAACACAATCAAGGAAACCCCTAGCCCCTAGATGTTAAAATGAGGTTAGGCAACACTGACATGTATCAATACCCTTTTATAGTGGGTGTCTTTGATACTTCTCTTTCCAAAACAGCCTTACCCTTGCAATGGAGCACTGGAATTCCTCTTTGGATTGATCAATGGCCTTTCCCTAAAAAATGAGAAGTTTGTGCATGTATGAGTTAAAACAGGATAAAATTCAACTGGGTCACTTGAAGCCATCAGTTAGTCCTTGGAACATGCCTGTGTCTGTTATTACAAAAACTTCTGGTAAGTGGAGATTGTTATAGGATTTGAGAGTAAGTAAGTTCGCAGTCAATGGAGACTTCTCAGGTAGGCCTTCCAATCCCTACTGCTGTAGTTGGCAGTTGCCTCTGATTGTCACAGATTTCAGAGATTATTTCAATGAACTTGATACCAGGCTAGCCATCCCTATAAATATGAAAGATAAGGCAATTCTTATCCTTTTATTATACTTACCCTCTTCTATGTGTGGAACATGTTTCCATACAGTCTAATCGTTGTTATGACACTTCGTCTAAGACCTGGTTGCCCTATAGCACTGAAATCCTTGTTAGATTAATGCTGGGGTCCACTCTCTATGTAACTATTGGAGAAAATAATTTAATAATTAAATTGTGGTTAGGGTTTGTTTGAGATATAGTATCTTGCCATGCAGTGTGACCACTGTTGTCAAAGATAACCTCTGTTTACACCCACAACTGGCCTATTTATCCCATAAACATAGTTAAAATTACCTTCATTATCCAATCTCATTAGAGGGAACAGTTCCATATGTCTATCATTGCATGGCTTGAGTAGCTACAAAATCCAGTCACATGCTCTATCAGCCTAGAGCCCATTTTAATAATGTTTTGATTTCACAGGTATAAAAAATTTTACTCAGTCTTATTTTTATTAAAAGAGATCTCTGTTAATTGACCTACAAAAAGTTCCCACTAGTGTGTTTACAGTTGCAAACATAAACACTGCAAAAGAGGAGCTATAATTCAAGCTAGCCAAATATATCTAGATGCCCTTTGCATTTACAAATTGTTTTGTGTTTGTCATTCCAATCTGTAAACAGCAGTTTTATTTTAGCTATATTTTTCTTTTATGAATTTTTTAGAACTTTTACACATTTATCTGTAAATTAAATTATCTTATAGAAAAATGTCGTTTAAATTAAAAACATGCTTCTGCCTAAGTTTCCTACTGGTCAAAATGAGGTTAAAATTTCTTTTATAAATGTAAAGCCTATTGTTGTTTACGTACTATGATTCAAAAATCTCAGATCAAAATTATGTGTGAACTGTTACATCTGGTTTTCTCAGGTCACCAGAAATTTATTAAAGTAATTAAATAGGGACTCTCCATACTTGGAAGGACCACTGGACAGGACTCCAACTGAGGAATAAGGAAGCAGCTGCCTGGAAACATTGTTCCAGTCCTTGTTCATTAATTAGGAGCCCCAGTAATTACCAGTGCCTTATGGGAGACACTCCGATATGAAAATACACTGTTATGATTATATTCTTATGCTGGTCATCATCAAATGTTTAGGTTTCCTAGACATAATACAATAAGGCTTTCTCACAAAAGATTCTCTTAGTAAAAACCTAGATTAACAGAAGTTTTCACATGGACATGACAATTCATTATTGCTAATATGGAGTACTAAGAGTATTCATCTTTTCCAAATGTACCGTCTTCTAAAATGTAAAACTGGAATTGCGTATAGTCATAGACATTTTACTTAAGAGCTAGACATCTGCCTTTCTCTTGTGCTTCAGCTGTTCATGATGTGAGATTCAAGTGAAGCCAACATGAGGTTCAGGAGTCAAATGATAATTTCTAACAAAAGATTAATGTGATGTGTATACTGTATATGTGCAACTATACTTAGAAATGCTTAGGCATTATCAGTCCAGGCAATGTAACAAATTCTTCAGTGGCATACTACTGAAGGACAGCAAATTAGGCAAGAGTTTGTTTGTGATCAGATGGAAATGTTTGACTAAAAAGCCTGTTCTATACCAAGATGCAGATTAAAATGTGTTTCAAGGATGGTAGACTGATTACTATGCTGAAATTCTATGTATGGCTTTTAATCTCAATTTTTCCTCTATAAAAACTGTTTAAATACAGGGATTCAAATACAACACCAATGACTGGTAAGAAATAATGGATATCTGACTAAATATTTCAAAGTGCTTGCTACGCAGAATAAATTATAATAGTTATGCTCCTATTTCCATTACAATGCTACTGTCACTTATCTTTCTTTCTTGGTGTTCAACAACTGCAGTTTAGAAACTAAATCTAGAAAGATGACTGGGCAGTAAATATATTGACCCAAACCCTACAAGGTCCATAAGAGCCCAGGGCATGAGGGATTGTTTTCTGTGACATCCTACAATTTTGGCTGGTCACACAACCTCTTAACAATGGAGATTGCTCCACCCCTGGGGATGGGAATTCAGTGTATAAAGTACCAAATGAGGGTCAGTAGGAGGAAATGTTTTCAATGCTTTCATAGAATGCAATTGTGAGGAAAAGGTTGTGACACAGCCTGGTGGCTGACACGGACAGATGAGCCAGGAGGCTCTGTGCAGTGGTTTTAAAGTAAATTCTGAAGAGACTTAGCTGACCTTGTTAGACAGTGAAGGGTTAGTTTTAATTAACACAGGTCGCAGCTACTCTCGTCTAACACATCCAGCAGAAAAGTACAACCAAAAGATGTATAGTAGCAATGCCATAGTAAAAAGCACACTAATTGTTGACCTCGTCTAGCAGTTTCCAGCTATAGCAGTAGCTGAGCACTACTACAGGTCACTAAGAAAAAACAGCAGTAAAATATGCTTTAATTATACATGCTCTCATTTCGCAAAAATTTGTCTTCCCTTCTTAGAGGATGCCAGACTCCAAAAGATCATGCAGATGCAACTAAGGACAAATGTGCTAGACTTCTTCTGCCGGGACGTGCCAGATCAACCTTTCAGGGAGAGAAGACTTATAAATGCTGAACCACAACATGGTGTCTATCTGAGGCCCAATAGATAAGCTCTCTGGAGAAGGTGCTTGACTAAGTTTGTCCCTACACTGATGTTTCTCTGCTCAAAGCAGCTAGATGAAAACAGCGCTCTTTCCCTAACTACACTTAAGGATATTTCTTCAGAGGAAGATAATTTAGGATATTTCCTCAGAGGAAGATAGCTAAGTTATTTAGAAAAATTGCAGGCAGTCAGGCAGGGCTGGTCCTTGGAAAGATCAGTGTAGAAGACAACTGTGGTGCAAGGACAAAAACAGAAAAGGAGAATATTAAGAATATGGTTACCTCCATATGCATGATTAGATCTTACTAACTTTGCCTTAAATTTGAAATACCTGGGTGCAGAAAGTAAATTCCCTCCATGAGGTCATCATTGGCTTAAGGACAAATCTGACAGCATGTTCTGTTTCTATAGAAGGATATCCAAACAGGAAAGTAGGATGTCCCATTGCAATGAATAACACGGGTCAAGAATGTGTTTGTGTTAAGAGACAATGGAACGCTGTTATGGCTGCCACCCAGAACATACAACCATGGGTAGAGGAACATCCCAGCCCCATTCTGGAGCCTGTTCCCCTCCAGCCCTTCAGTACTCGCATTCTCAAGGATGAACCTGGCAAAAAGCCTGACTCACAAGTACTGAGATCTACACAACCTATAGATCTCATGGCATGGGAACAACTAAAGAAGACAGAGCAGGAGGCTCACATTGTAGTGACAAGACAGGGCCTCCCACAAATTCTTGATAATACATTTCCTACTATGATGGCCATAATATGCTGTACACTGTTACAAATGCTGCAGTTCCAAAAGCAAAAAGGGGGCTATGTTGAGCACCACAAATTCACAGAGATTAGTTAAGGGATAAGTGGAGGTCTAGGAGTATCCCCTGTTTTGAGATTTCCTATTATTCTTTAGGGATAGACCAACCTCTCCTACTCACAAAAACTAAATCAAAGACAATAAAGTTAAAAACAGTCCAGGGCAAGATCTCGATCATCTCCAACCATTTGTGTCATCCCAGGATTACACATTGCTAGCTGAGTCATGGACCTCTGAGACTTCCTCCACCTTGATTCTTCTACTAGCCCCACCTATCACTGTGTACACCCAATAAATAGTGGCTTGCTTGGAGTGCCCTTGTCTCTGCCCACCCTGAGGCACTTCCTTCCCAGATCCCCTCCATGTATTACTAAATTTGTGTTTGCTTCTTACTGCATGCTTTCACGAGGCAGTTGGGAATCTTGGCTAGGTTAGGAAAATACTGTGAGTTTAGCTCTTAAGTGTCTATAAGACCACACTTTAGGAAAAATGCTGGAAATTAGAGAGGATGGTTAACTGCATGCTCTTCTAGGCACTTTTACTTGTACAGATTAGTTAAAAGTATGGAAGTTAGCAGCTAATCATAACTTGAGACTCAGTAGACAAAAAATGTGTGAAAATGATCATGTCACCATTTGGTGTCATATGATGAATTAGACCAAAGGAAGAAGTTCTTGCTTTCCCCAACTTCAAAATAAGAAGTACTACTAGGGGAAAGTAGGCTCACACTAGAATTCATATAAGGAGCAAAATAGAAACTTGAGACAAACTGATAAATGTTTCAGAATAATTTTACACTAATCTCTGAAAGTAAAATATACCAGGTTTGGGCAAATTTTATACAGTTTTTGTGAGTTATAATTGTTATACAAAGAGCTACATGTATTTCATGTATATGATATGGTAAATTTGTACATAGATCATCAAGGTAAACATGATATGTCACCTATAAAAGCTTTCTTTTTCCTCTTTTGCATGTGTATGTTTCACTGGGAAAAACATTTAACATAAAATATATCTTAGTATATTTTTTAAAAACACAGCATCATATTATTGATTATAAATGCCATGACATATGTTAAATCTCTATAATCTATTCATCTGATGTAACTGAAACTTTCAATTCATTAAAATATTTCCATGTATGTTATTTTCGGTTATTGTGTGAGTTTCTTCCTCTCTTGCTATGGTTTGTGTCTAGTTGTCTCCCCAAAGCCGCATGCGTCACGGAGTGGATGTCTAGACTTCGTGATTAATTCATGATTGACGCGCATCAGCCCAGGGTGCTGTGCGTGTGTGAGGGGGGTGCTGCTGGGATTATGGGTGTAAGTACTATCCTCAGCCTGGGGTGGAGAGCCTGAGTGCAACTTAAGGGAGACAGGCTTGCTCTCCGCTGCTTTTGTTGTCACTTCTTCCATTTGCTCTTACTCTCGCAGTTCTTCACCGCCATGAACTTCTGCCCTCTGCCATGTGCTACTCTATCTTGGAGCCAGCTGAAACCTCCAGTAACTGTGAGCTAAATAAACCCATCCGCTTGATTAATTCTAGGTGTCAAGTAATTGTCCCAGCAGTAAGAGGAAAGTCACCAATATCTTTCCAACTTTGTGATCATGATAACCTTCACTTAATGTTTCTCTTATAGATCACATGTCTTATACTTAAATGAAATTGCTTCCTTTTGCTTAAATGCCTACAATTTATTGCGCATACTCAGACATAATACGAAATCAAATATCTTATCTCACCTTTTCTATGTTAGATTGGTGTGGAACTACTATGAAAAGTACCCATAGCACAAGAACATGTCCCAATATCTCAGCTAAAAATGACTTCTGCTGCTCATAGTTGCAAAACCCTTTATCTGGGCTAATACAGATACAACAAGAACAAAAAGAGCACAAGAGCAAGACTGGGTAGAGCTTTCTCAGCGTTGCTCTCTGATTATATGACATCAGCAAAAGGTTGTTCAAAGAATATTTATTTGCGGCTCTTTGTAAGTTCCTTCTCTATGACCCCAGCATGCTAACTTCTCTGATCACAATACTATGGAGCAAGAATAGCCATCACTTATACAAGACAACTCCATGAAAAGGGGACGGTCCTCTTAGGCCACAACCAACAATCTTTCCAGAAGGAACACACAGGACCAGCAGTGTGGGCTTGGTGATATCTTATAAGTATCACACAAAGGTCTTATCCTCATGGAGAAGTCAACTTGATTGAAGCGATAATCCACTTAAACAAGAAGAGTTTTTGTTTTCTAATAAAAAGACAAGCCAGGTGTCTGTTATCCTGTATGCAGAGAATGTAGCTGCTATAGGTATTCAGAAGAGGACAATAAGTGGGTGTTGGCACAACCAGGGAAACACATGCCCTATGAGTGGGTTTCTAGGGTCTCTGAATGGGACAGAGCAGCTGGCCAGCCTGGGTGCTACGTTTCCTTAATTCTTCCTAGGAAATTTAAACTGCTCACTCCTCTCAGGCCATCAGGCTCAGTGGTATGAAAAGAACTGTGTTCTTTTCTCACATGACTTAGCAGCTACACAATCCAAGCCAGATTTTGTAATGGTGTGTGTGTGTGTGTGTGTGTGTGTGTGTGTGTGCACATGTGCACAAGTGTGTGGGTGTGTGCAAACACATAAGTGTTGTCTCTTTCTCATACTGCCTGCATAAATTAAAAGTGGCATCATAAACATCTTGAAATTTGCATGATTTGTGAGAGGCCCCCCTGCACTGGCAAGGCCCCTGGCAGCTTAAACAAAAACAGCAGCTGTCCTGTCCCCGGCTCGCTGGCTTCAGTCTCCCGGCAGCCCTCCTTCTTGTCTCCCCAGTGCCAAGCGCGTCAGCCTCACTGCTTCCCTGGGAAGCAGCGGCACTAAACCCTGCACTGGCCAGCACTCCCACTGTGCATGTTGCTCTCCATGAATATCATGCCGGGGATAGGTATTTTGTCTACAGTGTGAATTTCAAGGAATAATGACAAGTATGTGAAGTTAGAAAATTTTGTACTCTATTTAGGGAATAATATCCTTCTAAAACACTAAGTAGTAAGTGTATCCGTTCCCATTTCGGAAAGAGTCTCTATGTCTAAAGTGTCTAAAATTATCTCTCTTGTAGGGATAGAAACCTAGGAAATACACTTCTGAAGAGGAGGAAGGAGATAGAGGGGCGGGGCAGAGAGAGAGTGGCAGTGGGATAAGAACTGCCTACCGTATGTTAACCAAGTGTGCGGAGTTCCCAAAGTAAACCCATCACCACGCGTTGTCCATGTACACTTACGAAATACAGTTCAAAAGTTAATTATTTGAAGTGTTTTAAATGTATTTAGTACAGGGTCCACGGGATCTCACTCCACAGTTCAAACTCAGTGATCCTCCTGTTTTGAGCCTCCCAAGCGTTGGGATTACAAGCGCGCTCCACCATGCCCAGTCTCAGTCACTGTCTCAGTGCGCCCTGGGGACAGGGTTGGCATAGCACTCAGGGGATTGCACCCCAGTCTCTGTGTCTGCCTAAGCAGATGCTTTAGTCCTTTGAGGTATGGAGCTGGACCTCATGAAAACTATTTTTGCAGATTTTGTGCCTCTGATGACACAGGGCTCAGCTTGTGGAGAGTGGAGCAGTACATAAAGCAAACTCAAATGCCACCCATTTTACCAGCTGGAGAGCATTTAGGTAATTCTGATGCTTTCCAGGAATATTACCAATACTGGATAAAATCAAACAAAAAGCACAAATAAAGAAGGAACACAGTTTCTTTTCCTGTCATTCACAGGAAAAATCTTCATAATTCAGAGTAGAATGGTAAAGGTACTCAGTAAGATCTTGCCTCCACAAAGGAGAGAACTTCAGCTTTATAATAATGCATTTCTATGTACTTCAAAGAGTTTTTTAATGTATCTGGATGGTCCAAAAGAGTTTTGAAGCTACTTACCCCTTTCTCAGAAAAAGAAATCAGTAATTTTATAAAAATCAAATATATCTAGCATCAATGAAATAAAATTCACAAATTCTCACTCCCAAGAAAAGTTACTATGTATTGTAAGAAGTAATAAAATATGTCTGTAAATGAGAGAAGACTTAGTCAATACAAAGGCAACTAGAAATGACAGATCATAGCAACAACATTGAAACAGTAGTTATACTATGTGATTAAGAAGGCTGGAGAATGATTGAGAGTGTGTAAGTAGGTATAAAAGATACAAGAAAGTTCAAACCAAGTTTCCACAGATGACATTAATAAGCAACAAGGTTTACTCAGTGATGTGCCATGGAAGACAATGTCTCCCCAAAGATTTCTGTGTCCTAATCCCCAAACTATGAATATATTACCTTGCAGGGTGGAAGACGCTTCAAAGAAATGCTTAAGGGGGCCCGGCAGGATGGCTCAGTGGCCTAAAGCGCCTACTTAGGAAAGCTTAGGCGGCTGCAGGGACCATGGTTCGATCCCCGGCACCACATGCTGCGCCAGCTCTGCCCTCAGGGCTGAGCCAGCCATAAAAATAAATAAATAAACAAACAAAAGTTCTGAAACAAGAAAAATAAATTTAAAAAAAAGAAATGCTTAAGGACCACAATAGGGAGCTTATGCCAGATTATCGAGGTGATCTAGTGTAATTGCAATTGCCTTTAAAAGTGGGAGAAGATAATTCGAGGAAAAGATGTGCAAAGGAAGAAAACTCAGAAATTTGCTGTGTCTTCTGTGGAAATAGGGAACTATAAACTAAGAAATGCAGTCTATCTTTTGAAACTGAAAATGACAAGGAAAATAGTCCTGTCTTAGACTCTTAGGAAGGAATGCAGGCTGCCAAAACTCTGATTTTAGCTCAGTAAGACCTGTGTTTGATTTGTAAATATGTGAACTATAAAATTATATAAGCTTGTATTGTGTTTAAGCCACTAAATTTCTGGCAGTATATCATAGTAGTGAAAGAAAACTCATCCGTAAAATATTAACAAGTGCACAAGAAAACATCTGTATGCCTGAAGATATGGCAAAGTAAACCATTCAAAATGAGACACTGGGAAGCAAATACAACTATATTCATAACCTGAACTAGCTAGCTTCAAGAGACAGCATAGTTGGTGTCTCTGAGGGAAACTATAAATGTAATTGAAGAAATAATACCTAATATTTCCAAACAAACTGGTGATATCTGATATTTCAGATACAAGAGGTTCAAAGAACTCTGAACACAGAAAACCGCATTGAGACATGTTTATATGAAAATTGCTCACAGTTTACAATACATAGAAAAGTATTCAGAGTAAAAGCAGTGCCTAGGAATACAGAAACAGAGACACTTTTCTAAATGAGATTAATGCAAACAAGAAGAGATGAATACTTATCTTTAAATGATTAGAAACAACCAAACAAACATAAATTTAGAATTCTACACCCAAAGAAAATGTGTCTGCAATACAAAGCTAAATTCAGACTTCAGCTCCCAGAAATAAGGTCCACACAGATGAGGGACAATGACACCAGAAGCCAATCTTAGTCTGTAGAAAGAAAGGGAGGTCATTGAAATTGGCGAATATGAGAATAAGTTCAATGCAGTTTTCTTATTTTTTTAATATCTTTAGAGGCTTATTATCAGCTTAAAGTAAAATAATATTTTGTGGGATGTGTTATATATACAGGAATCAATGTATAAGAAAAATTTCATAAATAAATGGAAGGAAGAAATACATTTTTACTATCTTACAATTCTTTTTTTTTTTTTTTTTTTTGTCTTTTTGAGACAGGGTCTCGCTATGCAGTTCAGGCTGGCCTTGAGCTCACTGTTGTAGCCCAGGCTGGTCTCGAACTCGCACCGGTCCTCCTGCCTCAGCCTCCCAAGTGCTGGGATTACAGGTGTGCGCCACCACGCCCGGCTTATCTTACAATTCTTATGTCTGAAATAGTTTAATATTCTTAAAGTTAGAGTGTGATAAGTTAGACCTATATTCAATGCTCTGTAATACAAAAAAATGTTTAAAAAAGTGTTGCATCTAATAAGAATAAAGAAACAAAGTAACGATCAGTATAAAAAAGATAAGAAAAATGTTAGTGGATGCCTTAATTACTTTTTACTTGTTGCTGGGACAAACACCCTACACTCAAAATGAAGGAAGGAAAGGTTTATTTAGCTCACAGTTACTAGAGATTTCAGTCCATGTTCTGCTGGCCCAAGGCTGAGTGGAACAGGGCAGAGAGCATCCAGTTCATGGTGGCGGAACAGCAACAATGGCGACAGAGGCAACTGACCAACCACAGAAGCAGAGAGCAACAGTATGGTCTGTCTCTCTTTACACTACATTCAGGTTCTCTGCCTCAGCCTGTCTGTCCTAGGCCACATCTATAATCCCAAAGGACTCAGACTCATAATCCTATCAGTACTAAAACACATAATCCCAGTGGATCATGAATCAAGTCTCAAATTCTAGAAGTCCCCACCCCATGACTGCATGAGTCTTTGGGGGGACAACTAGACATAAAATGTAAGAGTGGAGGAAAGAGAATAGAATAAAATATAAATAGTGAGATTGCAGAGCCAGCCTAATTAATGGTCATAAAACATGCTTAGTTTACTTATAAATAAATTACATATTTCCTAAATATGCGATAGCATGCCATATTAGCATGAAACATACTCTGATTTCCAATAAGTTTAAATAAATTGATAACTGCTTTTAATTTAAGTTCCTTCTTTTGTGAGTACAGGATCTCACTACACAGCTCAGATTCATAGTGATCCTCTGTTTCCTGCCTCCCTAGTACTGGGATTACAGGTACTCACCACCATGCCTGGACTATGTGGATAAATGACATCAAGTGCTTAGTCTGCTGAGGTATACTGCCAGCCCTTCACTATAAATTCTTTTCGTCATTTATCCACACAGTTTTTCTCAACAAATGCTGAGAGGAAAAATCATTTACATCCTGTTGAATAGTTTGTGGCCTTAAATAACATTAAAATGTTTCTAGATACCCACAAGGCATGAATTTCATTGTCAAATATAGCACATATCACACTCTTGTGAAATGAATTGGTAAACTGACAGTCTACTGTAATTGCCACGATAGTAAATTCCATTTTATACATAGAATGGGATATAATATGTAATACTGTTTTTGTATTGTGATATATTACTCAGGATAGAATGTATAAATCAATAATCCAAAAGAAACCCAGATGCAATATCCAGTGTGGAAATCTTTTGTATAACAATCAGTATGAATCTACTAAGGAGATAATAAGGCCATATATATCAAGTAAACATAAACATATATGTTTCTGTTCTATTATATTTATATTGAAAATTAATATCACTTCTGAAGTATGCCGTGGATTTTAGAAACAATAACTCTGTATTATTCATCTCATTTCATTAGGGAAGGATAATATAGTGGGAGACAACAGAGTCTGGGTTCAAAAGCAATTGTGAAACATTTCCACTCTGCCATAGCAGCTGTGTTTTCTTCAGTTGTCATTAGCTGTTTACATACTGCTTTTTCATATCTAAAAATCATCTTTCAGCACTAAACCACTAGACAGCAAATGTAGAACTAGTACAACAAAACATCACCAGGTGTTAGCATCTTATGGATGATAGTATGTAAATCTTGTTGCTCACATTGGTCCAAGGTTTTTCAGAATCTTATTCATATATATGATTCAGTAAAGCATAAAAAAATTAAGTTCTGTACTTTTATAAGCCAATTATTTTAGACTTAGTTTTATTATATGTTTCATACCACAAAATGACAATATTGACTCTGATTAGATGAGGTGAACACAATTGCAAATTTAAAAACTTCCTCTTTCAACATGTAAAAGTGAATATAAACCAAATTTCTACAGAATATGGGGAAATTCTGGAAACCATCATTTTCTACTCCATATATCAGTTAAGATTTCTCTTGACTCAATCATTTAGGAATTCTGCGTTTCATATTCTGTGGACTCATGATTATCTTTGTAATCGCCAGAGAATTAGTGTATTCATTCATCCACAATTCATATATTTATTTGCAGATCCAATAATTGACTCACTTGGAAGCATTCATTAAGCTCCTCTACTTCCCAGCCAATACTCACAGCACCTAGAATCTAACCCAGGGCCGGTCTCCAGATTCTTTTCTGCATAGACATGTTTGAAAAGACTCACTTAGTGTCAGATCAGACAACTGCTAGTAAAGAGGGTGAGCATCTTGTGGAAGTTTGGGAAACGTTTTACCATTCTTGATCTGATGTGTTTCCCTCATTTTTTTTTTTTTGGATACTCTTATTTTTCTCTTACCTCTTTGGTACCCTCTGTAGCTTTGTGAAATCCTTCTCTTGCTCTTAGAAGATGTTAGAATTTATAATTATGCTGTTCTAGGATTATCTTTCTTCTCAATGTGGTTTCACTTTGGCTAATAAATTACATTATCTAGACTCATAATTTGAAATAAACTTTTAAATTTGGACCACATCTTATCTCACCCAATTTCACCCTTGGACATTCAGATTATTTACTGATGTCTCCACATTAAAAACATTTCTTTTGATTATTTATTTATTTATTTATTTATTTATTTATTTATTTGGTACAGGGGCTCACTGTACAGCTCAGACTTGTAGCAATCCTCCTGTCTCAGCCTCTCCAGTGCTGGTATTACAACTGTGCACCACCACACCACGTTTTGCTGACGAGCACTGTAGAACCAGCAGAGCATGGGATGCCAGGGATCAAACCTGGGTCCTTCAGCTTTCCAGGCAGGTGCTTAGACTGCTGATGTATCTCCTAGTTTTTTACCTCTCCACTTTTGCACCAGAGGTTGCTCTAAATGTTCTATTTCCAAAACGGAATGAGTGTATGTATCATTGTTTCTTTTCTGCATATTTCAATATTTTTCTTAATTTTGTGCCTTGCAATAAGATTATTGTTTATGCAAAAGTATCACCAATCATTACCTAAAAAGTTAGTTAAGCATCTTCTGCAAAGGACTAGAAAACTGGTGCCAAATGGTTCTTTGAAGAATATTGTAATATAAATTAGGATAGCTTCTTCATTTACAGTCTGTTTTCTTAACCATGATTACCAACTTCACTGGATTAGGAAATGACTAGCTCGTTAGTAGACCACACCTCAGATGTATCTCCTTGAATCATCTGGCCCTGAGCATGGAGGCTCCTGTTGGTTCCTCTTGGGCTTCTTTTTTAACCCACCATGCTTCCTATTAACCATGAGGTGATTAGATTTACTGTGTTTCACTCATGACATTTTGTTTTTCAACCCACTCATACAGAGTTTGCTCAGTCTGAAAAGCTAGAAACCCCCAAATAAGAACAACCAAGAGTTCAGACCAGTCCTAATATGAAGATGCAGAGGCTTCCTGGGTAGGTGCTTGTGTGAGGGTGCTAAGAAGGCAAAGCTTGGAGCCTGGTGTCCTTACGTGATGGCAGGAGTGAAAGACATTGGTCGATTATCTTAGTTACTCTTCACTTGTTGCTGGGACAAATACCCGACACGCAAAATGAAGGAAGGAAAGGTTTCTTTAGCTCACAGTTCATGGAGGTTTCAGTCCATATTTGGCTGGCCCAAGGCTGAATATAACAGAGCAGAGAGCATCCAGGTCATGGTGGTGGAACAGCAACAAAATGGTGACAGATGCAGCCAACCAAACATGACAGCAGAGCAACGGCTCTAGTCCGTCTCTCTCTCTCTTTATATTCCTACCAGGCTCTCTGCCGTAGGATATCCTCCCTAGACCACACTCATAGTCCCAGCCCTACTCAAACTGATAATCCCATCAGTACTAAAACAAATAATCCCAGTGACTCATGAGTCAAGTCTCAATCTATAGAAGTCCCCCCCCCATGACTACATGAGGCTTTGGGGGGACAACTAGGTACAAACCATAACACCGATGCACAATGGCACTTTTCCAATGCACAGTGATGACTTCTTTCTTTTGCTCTTATCAATGGCTGCAAACTACTTGGATGTGCCGTCCATGATGGGGGAGGGATTTATCCCTCAGCTTGCAGGCCATGAGAAATGGTCTGTGGGAACACTTCAGACAAACCTAGACATGTGTCTTGCTAATTTGATAGGTACTTCTCAAGCCACTCAACTTGACAGTCGTAATCAATGGTTATACATCTTATTAAAATTATGACCACAGTTACCAAAGTATTGCGGTTCGGGATATGAACTAAAATTTACGTGTGGCTTCTATAGGATGCACTTCATGGGCTACAGAGTCTTCACTCAGAACTCCACTCCAGTGTGTAACTCCCATCCCAACAGCGACTGTACATCGATAGCCAGGTTTATCCAACACAGAAGTCAAGTCATGATATGGACTGAAAATTTCTGTGCCACTTTTGAATGGCAATGCACTGCCAGACTCAACAAATCATCTGTGTTCTATCAAGATTTTCAAAATTAGCTTATAAGTATAAAAGATAAATGGATTTCATAATTCCTGCTAAATTCAATGTTGAATTTCATTACAGTTTAATTATTAATGAATAGTTATAGATAACCTTATCTTATTTCATCTATTTTTAACATAGTTCCAATAACTGAGTGGCAAATTAAAGTGCAACGTGAAAATAAACAGATTTTTAAAAATCTCACTATAATTTTAGGTCTTAAAGCATAACGTATGATACATAAAAGAAGCAAAGGTTAGGAAGTGAAGATTACCAGAAATTCTTGGAAAGTAACCATAATTTAAAAATCTATCACTGAAGAGGGGCTACAAGGATAGCTAATATTTTAGCCCTAGCCCTCCTAGGTCAGTGAGGACTCAGGACATAAGGGAATCTGTGCTGTGGCATTCTATAACTCAGTGGAATCCCAACTTTTCTGATCAAAGAGATTATGGGGCCACAGAGGAAAGTGCTCAGTGATGTATAACATGCCTAAGGAGAGTCACCTAGAGAGAAAATATTCTTTCAGTTTTTCACAGTAAGAAAATTGGTCAAGCAATGTCTGTGACTCATTCAGATGGCTAACACTGACAAAAGGTCTACAAGGTGCTGTGATAGTTTTAGGGCAAATCTTGAGGGAATTTGACTGACTTTGTTAGGTACAAAAGTTACATTTTTAGTTATGTAGGTCTTGCTTTAACTTGGTCTTAACCATCCAGTAGACAAGTATAACCACAAGGTATAAAAAGTAATGCCACATTAATATGCTGAGCTGTAAAAGATTCAAGTCAACAACTTCTCATAATTACCAGTTCTGCTGATAACCCACTACTATTATAGATTATTGGACTATATTGGGTTATTTTGCTGAATTCAAGTAACTACAATCTTTAGACTGGTTCCAGGTATGAAAATGTTCTTTAAAGATTTCTCCAAATACTGCCTCTTTAACTACAGTGGAACACACATCTCTGACAAAGCAAAACAAAAAAGGGGATATATTGGAAGCCACAAAGTTAAGAAATCAATCAAATATATGAAGTTGGGACTTGGCACAGTGTCTAAAACAAATAAGCTACCTCACTCTTGACAAGAACATCCTGTCTGGTTAAGGTTTATCAGTTGCTAGGCAACCTAGTGTCATGCATCTGTAACTTCACAAAAATGCCAATAAAAGACCATAATTCTTTTGTGAAAATAAAATATATATGAATGTACATGTATACACAAGAGAGTTAGGATGGATATACAGCTACTTTCTCTTAGTTCATTAAGAATAAAAGTTTGTACTAATATTGTTAGATAATATATGTCTTCATCTTGTCTTCTGAATAACAACTAGGAAGACAATAATATGCAGTGTTTTAATTATTGTAATGGTCACAATAACCTAATTTTAAACTGTTTCACTGCTATTTTGTCTTTTTCTCATTAAAATGAATAAAAAATAAAATCTATCATTGAAATTTTGTAGAGAATGTAAATAAAGCTTGTCCCTTTTCACCCACAAAGTTAATACTATTACTTATTGCTTTATTTCTCACCAAATATATATATATATATATATATACATATATATATATAGTACTTATATATCTGTATAATTATATATATATTGTACTTATATACTTGTATAATTATATATATTGTACTTATATATTTGTACAATTATATATATATTTATACTTATATATACATATATATATTTGCATTTACCACAATAGTATCCTTTGCCAAGTACATTTTTTATTATAGTAGAATTTAGATATTTAGCAGACAAAAATAGTTATAGATATCCACAACATTAACGTTTTTTTATTCATTTAAATGAAAAATACATTTTGTAATGTTTAAACAAAGTAAATAATTTCTAAATATGAGAATATCTCTAACCATCTCTCTCTCCCACCCTTAAACACTGGAATGGTTTTGTTCTGATGAACATCCAACATACTAGAAACACTAAGTACAAATAGTTTTGATTTAATATAATATGAACTTTTAAAAATAGCAGTAGTGCATCAAAAACATGTCCTTTCCCCAGTCCTCCACATTTTATTCTGCCTACTAATATGGAATTTGATGATGAATTTTTGCCAAAAGAGCTTATGGAAAAGATAAAAGTTTGCTTTTACTCATAATATTTATTATAGTAGAATTTTAGAGTAAGGTTGATACTCAGAAAAACAAGCTATTTTTCTAGTTTACAAAGCTTACTTCTTATGAGCTTAAATTTTAACCAAGTAGTCTAAATCATATTAATAACTGTAGTATAAGAAAATTATTCCTATAGATACTGCTCTTCAGAATTATTTTTCCATTATATTACCAAGAAGTAAAATTTATTTCCACAAATGGACATATTAAAATCACATCGCCTTCCACTAATGACGTTCACCTAGATGCAAAACAATTAAGAATTATTAGTAACAGGAAAGTATTTACCAGAAAAGAAGAGGGAAGGGAGGGGAGGGGAGGAGGAGGGGAATAGAAAGGTAAGGGAGGGGAAGGGCAAGGGAAAAGAAAGGAGAGAAAAGGTGAGAAGAGAAGTAAAAGCTAGAAAAAGAGGGGAAGAGGGGAAGAGAGGAGAGAGGGGAGAGGGGAGAAGAGAGCAGAGGAGAGGTACTGTAGTTATAATCACATGAGACAGCTGTCATAGGAAAGTAGTTATTTTTTTCAGATTTAACAACAAAGCTGAAATTTGGCATTCCAAGACTATTTCTTTTAATTATTTCATCTTTTCAAAGAAATGCTAGATTCCAACCTTGTAATATGCGCTCTGAGCTTCTGCTGCCATCAGAAATGAGGAGCAGAGATTTTGTTTCATGCAAGCCTCTGAACAGTAAGCTGCACAACGCATCTGTAGCCATTAGCTGCGGAATTCAGCTAGCTATTTTGTGTCAGATTTTGAATCCTGATTATTGGCATTTACCAACCCAATTTAATTTGTAATACAGTTTTTTAATTTTCTAAAAGGAGTAAAAGGAGAATCATCTATCAAATTTACCTTTTATTTTTGATTATTTTCCTCTTAGTCACAATGGATCAAATGATTAATTCTACATGTTACATTTAGGATCAAAAATAATGATAATTTAAACAAAAATTGTATGCTAAAATTTTGATGTCACCTATTTATCAGTTCTCACACCCACTTAGTTTCTCTGTATGACATTACTGCTGCTGGATAAATCATTCAAGATTGCGTTATTTTAATGAACTGCTGCCCTCTCACTTTTTGTCACAAAGACAGACTGAAAGGACTCTTGCCTGACACTTTCCCAGAAGAGTTTGGAAAAGGCTTCCTGCTTATGTTCCAGGATGTCATTCACAAAATATCAGAGCTCTCACAAGAATTGGGTAAGTGAGCATTTTGTGTTACTGAACAAATCTGTGCACATTAATAAAGGGTATGGTGAAGAATCTGGGAAACAATAGCTTGTCTTGCCCCAAATGTATAAGGGAGCAGCTAAGGAGTATTACACAGAGTTCTTCTTTCTGAATAATTTCCATTTACACGAAGAGTGAAGTAGTCAAATCAAAGCATCCCTAAAGTGATAACCACAGGGGGCCGGCAGGATGGCTCAGTGGTCTAAAGCGCCAGTTTAGGAAAGCTTAGGCAGCTGCAGGGACCGCGGTTCGATCCCCGGCACCACATGTTGCACCAGCCCTGGCCTCAGGGCAGGCTGAGCTGGCCATAAAAGTAAATAAATAAACAAACAAAAGTTCTGAAAGAAGAAAAAAATTTAAAATAAAAATAAAAAAAATTATTTAAATAAATAAATAAAGTGATAACCACAGGTAAAGTGGGTGATAGAATGAAGCAATATGGGAGTCAACCAAATACAGATTCTAGAAATCTAGCCCTTCAGGTGGGCAAATTGAGTTGGACAGGAAGGAATTCTTGCCAAGGAAATGCACTAGAAGAAAATAATGGTGCCTGTTTACACAGATTTTATGCAAAATTAGGTTTCCAGATTTTGGGAGTGGTTTGAAGGAAATCCATGGGGACTATCTGTAGATAGACAGTGGTTATCTTTATGCTATAACATCAGGCTGAACCAATAGAGTCTCTAGGTAGAAACTTACAAATTCATCTTTCATCGCTGGAACAATATACTCAAATATGAATTCCAAGGGAAAGAATTTCAAATGCTTTCTTCTTTTTTTCATGCTTTAGTCCGTTGAGATATATAATAGTTTAACTATCATAGGCTTAAAATTATAACTGACTTTGGAACTCAAACCCCATACGATATTGTCTGAAGTATAGTCATAAAAAGTCCAGTAGAACACAACCTATTGAGTGATGTAATGGGATCATGAAAAGTCAAAGAAAAATGATAATGCTATCTGATTGGATCTTCACTTTCATGTAGATGGTAAAATTGAATAGAAAATTAGAAAACTGATTAAAAATCTAAACATACATAAGAGTGAGAACCAACTTTATGTAGAGAAATACTAAGAGGAAGGAAGGAAAGAAGGAGGAGAGAGAGGCAGAGAGGGAGAGAAACAGAAATAAGTTAAGCTTGAACATCAAGAATGTATCTAGGGAAATAGCAGATACTGTGATAAAGTTAGGAACCTTGATCTTGGAGAGAAATAATACGTGGGACCAAATGATATGTAGAATAAACTATGGAAAATCTTAACATGTGGGGAGTTTAGATTTTATCCAGGAAGTTCCAGGGAGTCCCAGAATATTCTTCTTCCATGAAATGCTTGATGCACAGTTGTACTTCTGTGTGGATACTTCTGAGCATAGTGTAGAGTTAGCTTAATGAGAAGGGAGTTTATTATAAGGCCAAGACAAAACAAACATATGTCTGACCTTAGACAATCGAGTGGCCTGATGGACAGAAACATTTAAAAAGAAGATAAAATGTATGGGATATGTTAAGTAATTACTTATAGAAAAGAAAAAAAAAAACAGCTGAGGAAAATAATGAAATGAATTTTCATCTCCCAGCCATCTAGGTAGATGGATAGTGATATCCCTTACCATCCCTCAGATACAGGAGGAAGTGATATAACTAACACAAACATTTTAATCTTTGGGCATAATCTGCAGCACAAGCGTTCGGTTAACTGGGTCTCAAGCATTCTCCAGTTGTCAGTCATCTTTGTTGGTTTTTCTTGATTAATGGTCTTCATCTGATTAAGTCCTTATCTCTCTATTACTTCATCTTACAAAATGAACTCTTGATTTTGAACTCTATATTTCTCATGTGTGTGATTTCATATGTTTTCTCATTCTCTTCACTTTCAGCCTCATTAAAAATTTCATAATCTTTTCTGTTATGCTATTCTTGTTACCCTTGATAAATAATTTCCTTGATATTTGACACAATGTTGAAAAAAATAACCAAACAGGGGAGACAAGGCTGATTTTTATATTAGTTTAACTACTTCAAATTAATTTAAATCATGTAGTTCAATTCACTGAGAAGGTAAATAAGACTTTTGTTCAGTTATCCCCAAATTTTAGCATGAAGAATCAGTTTCATGGAAGATAGTTTCTTCAGGCACAGGGCAGTCTTCATTTCTTTTATTTTACTTGTAGATATTTATGGTACATAATGATTACATTTTCAGGGCCAGCATCATTTCCTCAGCTCCAACTCACACCAAATACTGATTTTTAGATGTAGCGTGCAGCCCGGATCCCTCAGCTGCACAATTTACAGTAAGTTCTATGCTCCTGTGAGAATACAAGATGGCTTCTGCTCTGAGAGGAAGCAGAGCTAAGGCAGACGTGAAAGTAATATGGAGCAGCTGTAGATGCAAATGCAGCTTCACTGCCTCACCGGCCATTGCCTCCTGTTCTATGGTAAAGTTCCTGACAGGCCAGTGACCAGTTTTCAGTCTGTGGTACAGTCCTTAGAGACCACTGCCTATATTGCCCAGACTACAAAATGAGGGCTCAAGACGGAATAAAATAGAGTCTCCTTCTCTAATTGATCATACTATATTTTTGGATACAGCTGCACACAATATACCATTTCAATGTAATAGGGATACTTTAAGTAGTGATGTAAATTTGGAGGTGACTGAGGGAAGTCCAGAGTGTTCCTGGAGATGGAATAGGGAAGGAGCAGATGGCATTCCCAGGGGACATGCAGCAGGTGTGAGACTCTTCATGAAAGTTTTTAAGTCTGAAAAAGCAGAACTTTGAAGAGTCATTTAACTTCAAGTTAGGTAAATTAACTACATTAGAAAAGGGAGAAACAAAAAAGACATGATTACAGAATGAGTTTTTATTTTGCCCATTACTAAAGTTATTTGGGGGCATCTCTTATCACTGCAATTAATTTCAGAGAGCAAAGTTGGTGTCTGATTCATTTTACAACTATATATTTTACACCAACCTTGCCAAAAGTAAATAGCATGTAAAAATGCTCAACAAGCTACCTTGGAAAGACCAATTATTATGTGATTTTTATTCATTCATCAAAGTAATAATATCTTTCAATAAATTGTGCTTAATGAAATATCCTTGACTAAATTACTCTCATTTTTATATTACTGTCATTCATTACTCTTATATGAAAAAATATATTCTTCATCTTTAACATAAATATATACCAGAATATTATCTATTTTTGAAAAAAAACAAGGGAATAAATGAATAGAGATATTTCAAACATGTATCATTATAAGATGTTAATTCTCTTACAATTAGAAGTGTTCATCATTTCTATTTTCTTTTTAAACCAGGTAATAAACTCAACGTATATTTTCCAAGTCTGATAATCATTAAACTATTGAATCATCTCAGAGGAGAAGCTCATCCCATTGGTGCACACGTGCAGTTCCAACAGCCTGGTAGACCAAGGCAGAAGAACCTCAAGTCGGAGCCCAGCCCGGTTGGTCCTGTCTTTCAATCAATCAATCAATCAATCAATCAATCACCAGAAGCAGCCTGCCAGACCCATCTCCACATTCTCCAGCTCCACCAAGACTTATGAGAGCAATTCCTGCTGCCCAAGGCCGGACATACCAACCTGCCCACCCTCCAGCTCCACCAAGCTGCCATATAGGAGCGACTTCCTGTACCACATGGCCCACCAGACTGACCTCCACCTTCTCTGGAACCATCCCTCCAAAGTACGTCAGAACCTTAGTGAATTAAATTAAATACAAACTCCCAATTTAATACCAGCAGAGCTACACAGACATTAAGTTTGTTCTTACTGTGAAAATACAAATTCATTAGTTACAAAAGTTTGTCAACTGCTAAATATCACTACCCACTATCAGTGGCCCTAATAGTAGTTCTTTCAATACAAAAGTAAAACTGTCATCACCACATAATCTCTTGGGGTAAGAATTACGCTGAAGATATAATTACACCAAGCTCTGTACCAAAGTTCGGAGGACAGTGCTCTACTCAATGACAAAGAGAAGGAGCAAAACGCGATCTCAGGCCCTGAACCCACCCAGAAAAAATGCATGAAACACTAAGAGAAGAAAATGGCAATCACACAGCTGAAATCTCTGAATTAACAGTGTCTGAGGTAAAGAAGCAACTGCAGAAAGGTATAGAGGAAGTCAGAGCAGAAATAATCTCTGAAGCAAAAATAGAAACCTCTGAATTAACAGCATCTGAAGTAAAGAAACATCTGCACATAGGTATAGAGGAAATCAGATCAGAGATAATCTCTCAAGCATAAAAAGAAATCTCTGAATTAATGGCATCTGTAGTAAAGAAACAATGGAAAATTGGTATAGAGAAAATCAAATCAGAAATAATGTCTGAAGTAAAAAAGAACTCTCTGAATTAAGAGCATCTGAATTAAAGAGACAACTGCAGAATGGTAGAGAAGAAATCAGATCAGAAATAATTTCTGAAGTAAAAAAATGAAAGGATAACCATAATAAAAGAATTAGTAACTTCTTCTGAGGGAGACACTGATAAAAAATTGGAGGAGATTAGAAAAACTTTGCATTCCTTGAATGAACAATATAGAAAAGAAATAAATTGCATGAAGCAGATTCAAAGAGATATACAGGAACTTGAAAACTCAGTGACAAGTTGACAAGGCTGTCTGAATGAAAGTGAAGATAGAGTTTCAGATCTTAAAGACACTGTTGCAGCTAGTGAAAAGGTAAGAAAGGATCTCTTAAAAATAACTAAGATGCAGGAAAAAATTATTCAACATCTACGAGATGATGCAAAGACGAACAACATGAGATTAATAGGCATCAACGAGAAAGAATGAATTAATGTAAGTGATATAAAAAGAATATGGGCAGAAGTATTAGCATAAAACTTCCCAAATATGGGGAATTTGGGAGTCCAGTGACTGAAACATATAGAACACCAAATAACATCAACCTGACTAAAATCACACCCAGACATATGATAATCAAAATCCCAGAAATCCAGCACAAGAATAACATACTAAAAGTTGCTAGAGAAAAGAAACAGTCCCTTAAACACATTTAAAGGACAACACATCAGAATAAAGTCAGATTTCTCTTCACAAACCATGAAGTCAAGAAGCGCATAGAGCAGAGTTCTTCAAGTCCTTCATGAAAACAAATTCCATCCCAGGCTGCTATACCCTACAAAACACTCTTTCAAATTTGATGGAGAAATAAAATGCTTCCATGACAAAAAACAATCAAAGAATTTCATGATGATCAGGCCAACCCTACACAGACTACTAAAAGATATTCTAGAGAGGCACCAAAATGAGCAGAACTCCACAAATGAGAATGGAAAGAACCTACCCAACAGGGCAAACAATTAAATAAAGGGGTAACCAACAGCAGGTAAACAACATGGCAAACATAAATCAATACATCTCAATTATAACCATCAATCAATTGATACCATTGATTGGTATCAATTCACCAATTAAAAGAAATAGAGTGTCACAATGGATTAGGAAGGAAGCCCAACAATATGCTATATACAAGAAACACGCCTAATTCATAACTAAATTCATAGGCTGAAAGTCAAAGGATGGAACACAATACTACATGCTTCTGCACCTCAGAAAAAAAGCAGGGATAGCAGTTCTGTTCTCAGATAGTCTCAACTTCAAGCCAAGAATGATCAACTGAGATAAAGAAGGCCACTACGTACTGGTTAGGGGAAAAATTCAAGAGGAAGAGATAACACTCATAAATATGTATGCACCTAACATGGAAGCACCCAGCTATATAAAACAAATCTTAATGGACATGAAAACTCTAATATCTGATAGAACAGTCCTAATCAGAGACCTTTACACTCCTTGTTGGAATGTTGAGGGGTTCTCAGTTTATTTAGCACATATAATCTCAATTTAATCTCAGATTTCAAAATAATTCGAATCTCACTTCATAGATCCTGGCAAAGCCACAGAGCAGTTACTTCTCCTGGAAACTTCTCTAAGCCTTGTTTGAAAAGGCTTAAAGCAGTTATAGGTTGGTCCAATGCCATATAAACCTATAAACAAAATACATTTTAATAAAAATACCAATTATTAAAATAACAATACTGCTCTATAAAGACTGTAACTATGGATTAATAATAAATTATCTCCTGGATATCCTAGTAAAAATTTTCAGGAATATGCATAATTAATTTCCAATTATGTTGCAGCATGACTGCCACGTGTTATACTGAAAGTGTGCGTTCATCTTGTCCTCCAGTTATTTATTGTGGATGCCAAGCAGCAACAAGAAAAGAAATCAGGAGCAAATCCCTTCAGGCTTGAACAGACATGCAGATGCCTAGGGCCTGGCAGTAAGGAACCAAACAGGAGCCTAAAGCTGGAGGTGCAGGAGGAAGCGGGACAGAGCCAAGGAATAAGGTCTGAGAGAGCAGCCTCTCAGAGGATGGATTCTCCTCCAAGAGAGCAGAAACAGGTCTGTCAGGTGTGGTGTCAGCGAGTGGGACCACGGAGCGTGTGATGGCTGTTGCCTAACCAGGAAGGAGAACATGGGCATACTTAATAGGAATCTCTGAAATAGAGGAGGAGGAGGTGTTATGAGTCCTTGCTGTCCTGATTTTGGATCAACTTTCTTACCAGTTAAGTTGTACTTTGATAAGAAGCCCAAATGGAGATACAGCCAACTGCATGTAGCATTTATTTCTCAAGTATGAGATTAGAAGGATGGATATGGATTAAATTTTTTTTTTCATATTTTGCCTTACACAGTTTGGGGCTTGTTTAGTAAATATAACACAATTACAAGTACAAAATATTTAATAATATAGAAATAAGACTGAAAAAAAATAAAACCAGGGATGGAGCTTATTGTGAAGGCTGATGTTTCAACTCATGTGTCATATGAAGAAAATGGAAAAGAGAGAGAAAAGCAGATAGAAGGAAAAAGAGGGAGGAGAAGGAGGAGGCCTAGGAAATAAAGGAGATGGAGAAGAAGAGAAAAGAGAAGGAAAAGAGGAAGAAAACAGTGTTTGCTATGGGGCACACATACACGCGGCAGCACTGCTGCCTCCCGAAAGAACAGCAGAACAATAGTTATTGCACACAAATGTGCTTATGTAAATAGAACTAAGGCCCCAGAGATCTACAATGAATAATTAAATTTTACCTCTGAGGGTTGGGAATATTGTGAGAGTTAGTACCTCCTCATAATTCTGAAAGTGATGATATATGTGGGATGTTGCCATAGATCTTTGCAAGTAATATTCTAGGACAGGTCAATAAATTTAGATAATAAATAAAGGTAAAGAAAAATGTGTGTGTGCTTGAATAGGTTATTCTTGCAAGACATTGCTGATGTAAGTGAGACTTCCGGAAAACTAGGGAGAGTTTAGGGACTCTGCTCTGTTGGGTTCTAATTCATGGGATAGAAATATTTAGGAAGAACACAGTAAAATTCAGGACAGTATACTGAGCAAAAGGTCAATGATATTAGAAAATGACTGAAGGAAACTCCTTCCTTCCCAGTATTGTACTGTATGAAAAAATTAATAATCATTTTATAAAAAAATATTTTTTGACTTTACTGTGGTACTTCATATAAATCTCCACACGTCTCACCATCCAGAGATCCTGTAATGCTGATGTGTGTGCGTGCGTGTGTGCGTGCGTGTGTGCATGTGTGTGCATGTGTGTGTGTGTGTGTTGTGCCAAGTATGGTTTAGCCATTACTGTGATATCTCATGAAATTTTTATTGTAAGCCACACCCTGGAAAAATGATCTGAGGCTGATGGCAGATCTGCCATACTCACGTTAGAACATCTCTTTTCTACCCCACCCTCCCAGCTAATGAGCTTGCCTTTTGCATGATGAAAAATGAAAAACAATGAGACTTCAACTTTATCAGGAATGCTTCAGTTCTCCAGCTCTGCCTGTGTGCTGTTTGCAATGGTTTTCTCCTTTGATTTCTCTGTCCTAGTTAAGGTGCTTATTTTTTCCCCTAAGTTACTCTCATTCATTATCCTTACATGAATATATGCTCCATCTTTAAAACAAAAAGATCCTAGAAATACATACTGGTAACAAACTTCAATGAAAAACTGACCTTCAAATTCTCTTCAGAGAACCTCATTTCTTTATTGTCCTTCGAAGGTAAATTTCTTGATTGATCAGGGCATCAATCAAGCACTTGATTGATCAGTGCTTGCCTGGTGCGTCCCAATCTTTCCATTCCATAACTACGCTGCTGTTTTAGCAGCACTGAAAACTGTTTTTGCAGTTATGATTCTAACATTGTATCTACACTAGTTCTTCTTCTGAATTTCTAATTCCTTTATCTAAGTTATTGTCATTCAGGGATGTAGTATATAAAGAGCTGATATAAATGAAATACTTTTTACAAAAGGATTGTGAACTCATATTCAACAGGTTAAATTCTAGCTTCAACACTTACATAAATAGCATTAATACAACTTTGTTTAAAATTTCAAGATTCAAATTTCTCCTCTATGGTATGGTGTTAGCAATATCAGAAAAGTGTAAGGATAAATATGTAAAGTCAAAGTGATGGGAACTCTCACTGATATTATGAGATGATTATAAACATTAGCCCACCCCCCCCCCTTATTATCTGTAGACTTCAATTGCTATGTCCATCACATAACCTTTGATTTCCAATTTTTGGACCTTGATAACCAACTCAATACATGCCTCATCTCAATTTATAGTATTTTCATCTGCTCAGAAGACCACAGATAGAATCTGTGATTCATCTTTAGATCCGTTTGCTCCTCAGTCCCTTTTTCCAAGTCATTGCTCTGTGCTCACCTTGTCTACTTACTTCCTGTGACCTGCTTGAGGGAGCCATTCTATGTGGACTCATCTCTAAGAGCTGATTCTACTCCATTCTAAGTCACTCTCCTCACTCCAGCCAAGAGACTTTGCTCAGCAGGTGACCTGGATCAGGCTGCTCCCTAGATGTCCCTCATCCCAGCTTAAAACTAAAGTCGGCTTCCAGTGCAATTACAACTAAACTGAACTTCTTAAGTCAATCATGTTCAGACCTCTAGTCTCAGCTACCCCACATTACTTCTGGTTTCCTTCAACACCAACCTGCCAGCAATACTGGACACTGAGTTTCATCCTTCCAGCAGGTGCCAAACTCTTTCCCAGTTGTATAGAAGTCTAGAAATTAATGTCTAGAAATTCCTTGGGAAGCTTCAGAGAATTCTCTCCTGAGTCTTGTGACCTAAGAGATCTCTCACTGAAGTTGTTTCTGATGCCTCCTGGGATTTTAAAATTTTTAAAATATGATTTTGGATTCTTATAGAATTCAACATTTTATTTTGAATAGTATGGCTTTAAGACCTTACATTTGTTTTTCTGTGGCTTCTTCAATTGAGCCATCTGTTTCATGTTTATTTTCACTTCGCTGTCCAAAAGGCTGGCAAAGCTTCTTACATAATCATTTTATTTATTTAATGTTGCATCTTGTTTTATCTTTTCTCCCTGCACAAACAAAATAAAAACTTCATATTTTACATCACTTCCTGGAAAGCCATTGAATGTCAACAACTATTAAACTTCCCTTGTGAGCACTCACTATAAAGTACTTTGCAAATGTATTGGATGCTATCACCTTATCCCTTATACACCCCAATAGAATCTCTAATTTGAATGCCTTAGCTGTGTAGATCTTGGAGTTTATCTACTGACTTCTGATTTAAGTGAGTCTACATTGTTTTCTTGCACTTTCCCTAGGGGTTAGTACCACATCAGCTTACCTTCACATTCCCAGTGAAAATTCACAGATCCTGTGTAACATTCATGTCATTAGAGCCAGGGAAAGAATAGAGGATAAATGCTCAAACATTCAGCTTCTGTCATGTTGTTCTACCTCCTCTTTAACTGTCCTCGATAAGATGCTATTTTTCCAGTAGTTATTTAAAGGCTTTAAAAATTTTCAGGTACTTTAAAAGAAAGGATTCCATCTACAACTAAGACTAGTGGGTAGGAATTTTCTCTGTGTAACAATGAACTTAATTTGTAGGAAAAACACTTGAAAATGTTCCAATACACCATAAATCAAAGGCTACACATATGACTATAAGTGTAGGTTACTACTGGATGTCTTCGTTGCCATAACATTTAATATTAAGTGCTTGTGAATATGTTCCTAGATTTCTGCACTGAGAAAGTATTGTATAGTGCAACTAAACTTTAAACTACAGTGTGAATTATTTTAATGATCAGGGCAATATGTAACATAAAATGGAAGTACTGTATCTCATTAGAACTTCCATCCATATAACATCATGAGTGGATAAGTGATCCAAAAACAGAAATTTCCATGTGACAACCATTGTTTTTTTTTTTTTTTTTTTTTTTTTTTTTTTTTTTTTTTTTTTTTTTTTTTTTTTTTTTTTTTTTTTTTTTTTTTTTTTTTTTTTTTTTTTTTTTTTTTTTTTTTTTTTTTTTCTTTTGCAGGACTGGAGATAGAGCTCAGGACCTTGTACTTGCCAATCAAGTGCTTATTCTATTGACCTATCTCCCTCAAACCATTGTTTTAACATAGAAGTTTATACTGATTTCAAGCTTCGTCTGAGTTAGATTAATAGTATCATGCCCAGGAATCAGATATTTAAATGGATTCTGAAGCTGGAAATGCAAATATTAAAATCATTTGATAGTAAGTTGATGAATTCTGTCAAAAACATGACATGTCTTTGGAAAATAACTACATTTTAAGTTCGATCAGTCTTTATGCTGAGTCTATACTACAGATAATTATTCTTTAAAGGCTTTGTTCTAAAGGTAATAACCTGCAAACCTGCTCAACCTGCCTAAATTACCTACAGCAAGCTTGAGAATTGCATCTGTACATGCATTGCCAGGGGTCATAGGCCTTCCCAGCCAAAGCCTAGTCTCCAACTTCTGCACTAGCCAAGGCCCAGGCTCCAGCTTCGGCTCTAGCCCAGGCCCCCAAAGGTGCCCAGGCCCCAGTGAAACCTCCACAGTAAAGCCTTTTATCTGATGACATAAAAACAGAAGTACTGGTGTGACCCCTGGGGTGCCATCTGTGGGGGTACTGGTGTCCTCCTGTGTTCTTTGTATAAATAAACTTGAGGTAGGAAAAATAAAATAAAGGATTTATTAATTTTGTTATTTTATTGAGGGACATAATTATTCATACAGAAATTGCATCATGTTAATTATCTCCTGATAAGATAGTAATTACAGTGAAGTATTTGGGTCTATTACATGTTTTGAGGTTTGTTTTGATTTGAATACACAGAGCTACAGATGGAATTTCTGGACCTTATGAACTGATCAGTCTGGAAGACCTCAGTGAAATGCAAAGTTTTGCATACATGTGGCACTTTTTTCTGTATTTTTAGATTCTTAAATTGAACATCTGTGTAGAAATAAAGTGAAGTCCCAAAGCTGTATCTTTAAAGAACAGAGAAAAATAGTTAAGAAGAAAAAATGCAGACTGAGTGAACAGAGAGGGACCTGGTGGGAGCTTAGAGTCCCCAGGTGGTGGCACTTGTCCCATGGTTAGGCCAGGATGGCCAGGCAGTGTAGGAGGAAGAGTGTGAGAAGAGAACAAATAGCCTCCTTAAGCGGATGTGACTCGGGGAGAAATGTAGACTGAAACCATCTGCCAAATGAAAAGGGAGTTACCCATGAGAGAGGCCGAGGAGCCACTGTGCGCGTGCGGGTCTCCCTGTGAGTCGATTTTTCTTTATGGAAGAAAAGGCTTTCTCTGCTGTCCTCTCCCCTTCCCCTAATTTGTTATTCAAGATCCAGTATCATGTTGATATGTGGGTTTGAGGTAACGTTCCCAGAGTCTTGGTCACACAGCAGAATCATATTACCACAGCAGAGATAAGGATCATTCCAAGCCTGTGTGTCAGCTTCTATAGTTCTCTTATCTTTTTAACTGTGGAAAGGTGTGTTAGACCCACACGCACAGAGTAAAATGAGAAAAATAAAATCATATCATTAGCAATTTACCAACTCTAAGGACCAGTTAAGTGAAATAAAGGAAAGATTGTAATCCTATTAAAATTCTTAATGCAGTTTATTATAAATTTATAACTAAGCTGTGCATAAGGAAATACATTTTGGGGAAGGTTTTAAAATTTGTCAGGGTTTAATTTCAATTTTTGTTAAAGGAATTAAAATTTTCAGAATTTCACTCTTGTAAAAATTGCCTTTCGACATAGAACAAATCACCGAAGTTCCATTGCTTTTGGACTTGTTTCCAAAATAGACATTATGGGAATCCACATGTTAAAACAATAAAGCACTTTAAAACTACAGTGAGTGCACAGCAGCAGTTGTGTGAACTACTACGCCCCACAGAACGGGGGACTTGCTGTCAAAATTAATAATGTAGGCTGTTAATAGACCAAGACTGTTCTTGTGTAACTCATATGCCCATCCTCATATAGTTCCCCCAGGCAATAGACCACCCACTGTGTACTGTCTCACTGACAGAGAACAAGAGCTGGGAGTTCAGCCTATCAAAAATAGGTTTCGCTTTAGATCCCAGCTTGACCTTATAAAACAACAGAAAAGGATTTCAAACCAGCAGAGCTACAAAGCACATTGCTGGCACCAGCTATCAAAAATGGAGCAAATTTATTTGAATGAATTACTGCATGTAAGCAGTATTATTCAAAAGTTGTTGTTAAGTGGATATTCAGTGATAATGCATTCAGTGGGAGATGAAAACTATTTCCTTTGGATTTAGAGCAGGTGTCTTCTGTAGTACTTATCATAATTTATCACAGCTCTTTAATTCTGTCTACTCTCCATAAGACTGGAGCTCTTTCAAGTTAGGAATGTATTATTTTAGATATTCTTGTCATCTCGCAAAGGATCTAGTAAGTAATAGATACTTATGTAACAGTGAATGGATGAAATAGGAAGACCAGGCTACTAAATGGTTTGGTTCTCGATTTTTAAAAATGACAGGTTTTTGTGGGTGGTAGTGGTAAGTCTGTGTACATGTTATTGATATGTTGATTTCAGAAGAAGTCATATGAAAATATTAGACGAAAGGTCACTCTTAGAGTAAATAGAAATAGTCACCTGTGAGAAAGCCTGCACTAGCAAGATTGTTAAGTAGACTTATGGAGTGCAGTAATTAGATGTAATTAAATACATTTTGACAGGCCTATCAACCACAGGAGGTTTGACTATTAATACTATGTGCCAACATTGGATTTGCTCTCTTTAATACTACCAAAGTTTTAATTATACTGAAAAATATCAGAACTACTGTATCCCAAATATATGATCACTATGTGAAGACCTTATCAAAAATATATGATTGTCTGTAATTATGCTCTTGACAAGCAGGTAGCATCTGAGAGTCAGCAAAAGTACAGAGGTAAGATGATTCAAAATTTCACTCCATTCTGATTTGATGCATACTATTTCATTTTTTGCCTCTTTATTAATGCCATATTTTCAAACCAAATTATTTGTTATCATTGAATCTAAACTTTCAGGCCTATAGTTTCTCCAATATCATGTTTGCTGCCGAATTCTTTAGGATTTCTGACGTCAAATTTTCTTTAACATATAAATCATACTTGGAGGTCAAAATTTAAGCCTCAGTTACATACTTAATACATTGGAGGCACTGAGTTTGATTCCCAGCACCATAAATTTAAAAATTAGATAAATCATAAACCACTCATGTGTTACCCCAGCATAAGGAATTTTTTTGCATATATATATATATATATATATATATATGTACATATGTATATATATATACGTACATATGTATATATATATGTACGTACATATGTATATATATATATATATATATCATGTAATAAGTCATCTCAATTACCATGTCCATTGTTCAAAAATAAATTATCTCCAACCTAATACAGAGCATATCTTCCTAATCAGGAAGTAAATTAAATCGTTGAGGCTGGTCATAACTACTGGATAATCTCATTGCTTTGCCTGTGTGGCTAACATATCAAAATATATCCTATATAATAAAATTATTTCAAAAATCTATGGAATGAATGCATACAAATCTGATTAACTTTAAAACTAAAATGGAGGAGACAATTACTAAAATAACACAAAACTAGCTGGGCGTGGTGGCTCACGCCTGTAATCCCAGCACTTGGGAGGCTGAGGCAGGAGGATCATTGTGAGTTCAAGACCGGCCTGGGCTACAAAAGTGAGCTCAAAGCCAGCCTGAACTGCACAGTGAGACCCTGTCTCAAAAATCAAAAAAAAAAAAAAAAAAAACTTAGCTCCTCAAATACAACATAATTTTCATTGCTTAAACCTCAATAGCAGAGCACATATAACTTGTATGATATTTACAGTAAAAATTGACTCATCACACATATGAAAATGAATAAAAATGCTCAAAAAGCTTTATAGGAGAGATTTCTGATCATTTTCTGAAGTAGACAAGTGCAATTTGTAATATGGACATTACTCACCAACATTAGGATTTGCACAAATTTAGAGAACTGTTTCAGTAGATGCTATATTACCAATAGTTTTACTACAGAAAAGACTAGCTTGAATGTCAGATTGAAAGTCTTTTGGAATGATTATTTTTCCCCAAAAAAGAAATTTTTAGTACAAATACTCCATTTGGTCCCTCAGTCTACTGAGATATACGTTCTCATTATATGCTATAATTTAAAAAAAATTATGCATACACATATGTATGTATTTGGTACAGGCTCTCTTTATGCAGCTCAGACAAGTGGTGATCCTCCCATCTCAGCCTCCACAGTGCTGCGATTAAAGGCATGTGCTGCCATGCCCAGACTCAGTGGCCCAAGCATCTCTCCCAGAGTTTTGGGGGTCAACATGACATGTGGTACCAGGGATCAAACCCAGGTGCTTGCACTTGCCAGGCAGGCATTTAGACCACTGAGCTACCTCCCCAGCTCTACATGCTGTTCTACATATAATGTCTTACTCATTTACAAATTGTTAAATGCAATTTAACATTTTGACAGTAACATGCTCAGGATTTGGGGATTTAAAAAAAAGTGCGTCAAAATAGAACAAAATCATAAATGTAAAATCTATTGCCTCTTTTTTTATGTACTTGGCACAGGGCCTCACTATGCACTTGGGATTTGTAGTGATCCTTCTGTTTCAGCCTCCCCAGCACTGATATTACAGACGTGCACCACCACTCCCGGTCTTGGTGGGTGGACCAGCACATCCTGGATGGGGCTCACACAGCATGCAGTACCAGGGATTGATCCCAAGTCCTTGAGCTTGTCTGAGCAGGTGCTTAGACCATTAGGCTATCTACATAGCCCTACTATCATTATTTTTTTTACCACTAATCCATGTGCCAAATAAATATGATGTGTTAAATGTGTTTTAAAGGGAAGTGAGACTATTAGGTAATGAATAAAAAATGTGAGCAAATTAAACTGATTTTCTCAGTAACAGGAGATCCAAATATGTCTAAATCTTATCATAGGGGTTATAGAATAAATTCCAGTTATGTAATAAATTTATATTTTCAAGTATAGATGTTAAGATGAATGTTATTATTAAAAGCGTTTTTTGCTCTTGCCATCATAAAGAATAAATATCTCATCATAAGGCCATGTTAATAACACAGCTCTTTTAAGTTATTTTTGCAATGCTCAAGAAGATTACAACTTTTAAAATATTGGATTCATAAGAATGGTTATTTTAGAAGATAACTGCTAACTTTGCTGGATAACTGAATTCTTAGTTTTCAAGAAAATATTGATAAAATTACTGACATATTTACCTGAAATTAATAGGGAAATTTAAACTTTTACAATATGATACTCAACAAATATTATTCTATCTCTGTAAGACAAATATCTCTTTATATGCAGGAGAAAAACAAGTAATGAGTTGACTACGTAGACTACTCAATAGGAAACTAAGAGAGCTTACAATGTTATATATTATTCTTTAGTAGTGAATATTTACAGTCAAAAGTGACCTCATTCAATGTATGGAATTGCTACGTGCACACCACACATCTGAAATGCCTTTTTTTCCTTCTCTCCCCTCCTTCCCTCCACTCCCGCTCTCCATTCCTTTTGTAAACATTGCCTCTGTTTCTTATTACCTACCTTTCATTTTGCTTTTTAATTCATTTATACTGCAGGTTTTCCATTTAAGAGAAACCGTGTGATGGTCCTGTCTGATTTATTTCACCTGAGTCTTACAGTCTCAAGGTTCAATATTTTCCTATGAATGTATCCTTCTATGTGACACAGTAGTTCTTCATTGTGTATAGATGCCACATTCTTTATGCAGTCATTGTTGATAGTGTAGGCTGCTTCCAAGATACAGGTATCAGGCTTCAACCTGCTATAAACATGAATATCCTTGTGTCACTGTCACATGATGTTTTTAACTCTTTTAAGAAGAGATCTAGCCGGGCGTGGTGGCGCATGCCTGTAATCCCAGCACTTGGGAGGCTGAGGCAGGAGGATCGGTGCAAGTTCGAGACCAGCCTGGGCTACATAAGTGAGCTCAAGGCCAGCCTCAACTGCATAG
>PVJA010001637.1:66062-122165 GCA_004027025.1 Myocastor coypus | reverse complement strand
GAAGAGAAGAGAAGAGAAGAGAAGAGAAGAGAAGAGAAGAGAAGAGAAGAGAAGAGAAGAGAAGAGAAAGAAGAAGAGAGAAGGAGAGGAGAGGAGAGGGAGAGGGAGAGGAGAGGGAGAGAAGAGGAGAGGAGAGTGAAGGAGAGGAGAGGACAGGAGAGAGAAGGAGAGGATAGGAGAAGAGAAGAGAATAGAAGAGAAAGAAGAAGAGAGAGAAGGAGAGGAGAGGATAGGAAAGGAAAGGAAAGGAAAGGAAAGGAAAGGAAAGGAAAGGAAAGGAAAGGAAAGGAATGGAACGGAGAAAGGATGGCTTGGCATATTCAAAGATAGAGATCATCCTGATCCCCCCGATACTTGATTCTTCATCTTTCCATGGCTTTATGCACCAAAAATTAAGTGCTACCAATCACTATTTTCCTGTTTCCATTATTAAAATGATGAAAAAGTCACCAAATCACCAGTGCTTGCTCTGAAGCTTTCTAAAAATTTTTCTGCTGACCAAACAGATGGTTCCAACACGCCCTCCCAGGCCTGGCTGACCTCACATGCATTTGAAGGCCACTTCAGAGCTTCAGTCTAGATGTTTCCTCAGTAAAAACTTCCCTGAGTCCAAAGCTTATTACCAGGAGAAGAAATGAGAATCTAGCCTCTTCTGCCCAGAGGCCAAAGCCACAGGGTTTGGTGACTTGGGTTTGTTTTAGTTTTCCAGCAATTTAATGAAAATGAATCATCATTAGGGGAAATGCCCAGGCTTTCCAAAGCCTGTGGGCCAAAGGGGCTCAATATTTCACTTGACATTTAAAAGCACAGAAGTTTAGTAGGAGGGTAGCGGGAGACCTCTCTCTTGCACCAGGAGACAGCCTGGGATAGACATTTTCTAGAGCCAGACACATGCTCCCCCAAAATGCCCCTTCCCAGATAAAGACAGAACCTCAGAATCTCTTTTGAGCTGTGAGCTCTTTGGCTTCAGGCTGCGAGCCTGGGAAGAGCTGGGGTTTTGTTCTCTTGGAAAATACATTGACTCTATTACCCTAAATGAGTACAAAATGGTAACAGCATTGGTCAGAAGATTTGAAAAAGAAAACATTATCCAATCTCCTCAGGGTTGGCAGTGGGAGTCCTAATTCCCAGTTTCACAAGCTGAGCTGAGTGGTTTTAAGGCAGAAACACTGAGACAAAAGAGCCCTGGACCATGAGAAACGCAGACAGCCCAGGAGTTAGTGCAGACCTCTGTGAAATACACAGGCAGGGCCAAGGTGAGAAGGAGATGCAAGAGCAGGTTGTCCCTGGGCCGCAAAGAACCCTGCCAACCTATCCGGAATACTGCCCTACTGGAGACTCTAATAAGCCAGGGGAGAAAGCAGCAGGCAGGCTGCACATGGGTGCACACCTTCAGTCGGACAATTTGACTTCAGATCCTGGTTCTGCCACATGCCTTGAACTCCACTTTCTTAATATGTAAATAGGACTAATGTCCACTTCCATGATTGGTCAGGATTAAGTGGGATTTGGATCTGAAGAGATGCTGGGACCTGGTTCAGGGTAGCTATGAATTTGCCCAATGAGTACAAGAGAGGAGAGGAGAGGAGAGGTCTCCAGGCAGAAGACTGCAACCCTAAGGCTCCACTCTTGTTCCCTCCAGAATCCACAAGACTCCTTGGGCCTACACACAAAAAATGTCCAGTCTTCCAACACATACAGCTCACAGCTGGGCCTAGAGGAAGTTTAGGCTACAAAGTGACCAGGGTCTCCAAACCCAGCTTACCTCTCTCTCCTGCTCAGTCTTTCTGTTGGGGTAGACACACTGGCCATAAAGGCATCATCAGAAATCAAATACTGACAACTCTAGAAATGACAAAGCCATCTATTTCTATTTTGATTTGTAAGAACTGAGACTGCCAAGAGCCTAAGGAAAACCACACTTTTTCGTCCCTGAGGAGATAGGAAGGCAAGCATGAAACCAGCCCGGGAAGGAGCAGCTCCTCTGCTCTCCGCCTTCACCAACACTCGTAAAACGGGAAGACTTAACACCTCCACGTCAAAGCTCTCCAGCATTCCAGGGATCTGCTTGGGAGATGAATGAAGGAAACCTTGGATTTTTCCATGACATGAGACTGTAGGGATGGCAACCTGACCTCTATGGTTGTCTTGTTCTGAGACAAGTGAGGGCCGCAGTTTGGCAAGGACCTCAACACCAGCTCCTATTAGAATCATGGGAGAAGCTATTAATAAAAGTCTGAACGTCTGGCTGTATCCAAAAATGTGAGACTGAGTCTCTGGGGCATAGCATCCAGGCAGCAGTGTGTTTCAAAGCCTTCTAGGTGACTCTAATGTGCAGCAAAGATTAGAACCTCTTGAGCCCCGAATTCTGACTATTCAGGTACAAACTCACTCTGAATGTCATTTCTAACCTGGATGGCCTCACATGAGTCATTTACTACTTTGTGTCTATTTCTTCATTCATAAGCTAAGTTTATGACAACAGTAGCCATTTTTAAAATTGGGCCATTTTTTTTAAGGATAGTATAGTAGAGGTACTTGGCACCATGACCAGGACAAAAAACTAAGCAATGGATAAATATAGGTCTGACTGGCAACATCTTTCAATAATAACCATTTGTAGCGCACAGGTAGCACAGTGGTTAAGAGATAAGCTTTGAACTTTTGCTGCTGGGAAAAGCTGGGGCCAATATGAGGAGACTAAGGTCCCCCGCCCCAGAATTACACCAGATGTTTGGTCTCAGGGATTTCACAAGTAAGGGCAAGTGGTGCCTGGGCCCAGATCTTGTCTCTGCACAGAATTAGCCTTGGGACTGTGGGCTTTTCTCTCTCATCTGTGAGCCACTTTATGTGTACAGGAAGGATAAGAGTTATGAAAACTTTAGTACACTGGCACAGTAAATTTCTATGAAGAAGCTGACAGAGGATCTGATGCTCCTGGTAAGTGGTGAGTGGTTTTCATGTCAGTGGAGAAGACAGGAATTAGTATGGTTTCTTATACCAGATGCTCACTTTAAGTAACAAGAGCATTTTTGATCCCTGAGGAGTTGCAGAGCCATTTGAGCACAAACATGGGCTCATATAATTTTGGGCCTGCCTTCTGGAAGTCTGAAAGACGGAAGGGTGTAGACATGCTGGAAAGGACCTTTAGCAAATTCTCCATGATGGCCCACTGAGGGTCATTCCTGAATCCCGAGGACACTGACACTCTGTGACTTAGGAGACACCAGACTTCCCAGAAATCATTTTTAGCTTAATAGAATTTCCTGGGTCCTGTTGTACCAAGAGGGCAGCAAGAATAGAAATGATTGTGGGATAGCTTCAGACTCTAAACACTCAGGACTCAATTTTGGATAGTTGGATTAGGCAATTCACAGAATAGGGAAGAGGGTCCCTAGATTTATGTTCATGCTCTATTCCTGTGCTTCCCCACATGGTAGCCACTGGTCAGTCACAAGTATCTAGTGAGATGTAAGTGAATTAAAATTGAATGAAATTAAATTTTCAGCTCATTAGTCACTAGCTACATTATGATTGCTTGGAAACTACGTGAGTAACTATTCTGTCAGACTATGCTGATTAGCTTAGAAAGTTTTATTGGGAAATTTTGCTCTAGACAAGAAATCAACAAACTACACACCCCCTGAGCAAATTCGAACTATGGTCTATTTAGGCATGACGTATCATTCCAATGCCTTTTATTATTTTAAAGAGTAAAATTAAACAAGATTTTATAGCAGGGAATCAAGCAACCTACAAGGTCCAAGATATGTAGAATTGTGTTGGGATTTGGCTCTAGATCATGTCAACCTTGAGGGTGGAGTTCTAGTGGGATTTATCTGCTCTGCCTCACAGTTCATAGCCTTTACTTTGTGCTTCCTAACATGTGCATTGGGCTTGCTCACATGAGACTCACCTACGCCTGCGTAGGTGGCAGCAGATGACGTACTTGATGCTAGAGTTTCAGCACAACAAAAAGTAAATATCTAAAAGTGTTGGTGGCTAAGATCCACTTGACCATCTCCCTCCTCCAAGGCATACTTGGATGCAGAAGTGATGACAGAGTAGAAGGGCAACAACTTAAAATAACAATGGTTAAATGGTTATTCTATTCTACAGAATAAAGTAAATTTACAGGAAGTAATACTGATATATATATATATATATATATATATATATATATATATAAAGTGATTAATCTACAAGGGATAATGGAAATGAAAAGCATAATAAGATGAACAGGATGGTAATGATTTTGGCTAGTATCATGTGTCACTGATAAGATGCACTGTGAAAGATTCAAAATCTTCTTCATGCTTTTCTTGTCAAAAATGCACACCCTCAATCTAATCATGAAAGAACAACAAACAAACTGGAACTGGGGGATATTTTCCAGAATAACTGACCAATATTCTCCAAAAGTTTCCTAGTTATATAGGGAAAGTGGGTGACAGATAAGTGTACTATTGGTACAATACATATGTAACATATTTTTCTATGTATAAAATTATCCTAACTTTTTCTTCCTTGGGTTATTTTTAACAGTCAGCTGTCCTCCAGGAGCAGCAAGAGCCCTTCTCATAACATGCCGCTCAAGTTCTCTCACTAAGCAGCAGGTACTGATCTGATTAATTTTGCTATCCAGTTCCAATACCTTCCTCATGAAAGGAACAGCAGCATGAGGTAGGCTAGAGGACAGCTGCGTGCTTAAGTTGACTTGGGTTTCAACTGCAACACCCCAGCCCTCTCAGTGTCTCTGTGGCTCACAGCATTAGCTCCTATGTTACCACTTCTGACAGGCCTCCCTGCCTACCCCAGCTAAAGCTCCTTATCTTTTGACAGTCAACTTCACCCACATCCCAGTTTAATTCCTTAGGGAAGTTTCCCTGTCTGAGGTGCTTGTTACTTCCTGAGCGGAGCATCTATCTCTAACACCTTATGGCTTCCTCCCCTGTGTGCAGGGTGTCAGCTCTCCCTCTCTACTCTCCTGCTCCACCCCAGAAGCTCCTTCCCTTTTATGTCCGTCCTCTAACTTAACCTATAACATCAGGAATGCTGACCTATGTGCTACTTCCTTCTCTCATGGTTTGCTTTGGTGTTTGCTTCAGATCCTGTCCAGGCCTCAGTGCATGCAACATGAGGAGTCCACGACTTACTCATAAAACTCTGCTGCTGGTGTGAACTTGTACTTGGAGTACTTGGTGTGGTTGCCCAGCACGGAGCTGTTGAAGAGCTTGGGGTCTGTGCAGTTGGGGCTATTCCAGGCATGACCACAGTCAGTCCAGGGCAGGTTCAAAGTGAAGGAGGCAAGGAGGTAGTAGAACGACCAGGCGATGATGGCATTGTAGTAGAAGCCAACGTAGAGAGCCATGAGGATCACAGCATAGCCGACTCCTGTGTGGTGATACAAAGCTCTGGCTTCCCGAGGCCCAGCCTTAGAGTCACTGCCCCAAGTGAGTTGACTCTAGTCATTGTGTTCCCTGACACCTAAATCTCTCCTTTTCTGTGGTAGCATGTCAGAGCCCCGTCATATTTCACAGATACCCACCATCAAGTTTTCTGATTCTGTCTTGCCCTGGAGCCCTCTTTCCCCACTTATTGGGAGTCATGCCCCAGTAAACAGAGTAGTTGTTTGCTTGACTCCTGTTGGAATATCTAAACTCCCGCATACCTTGTCTAGGAAAACATGGTGGAATATTTCATATTATATCTCCCCAACCAGGGTGGAAATGACCTGACCACATACGCTATGAGCTGCCTCCCCTTCCCTATTCCTAGAATCATTTCCCCAAATAACTTGATACCCTGCCTCAAGATCTTCTCAGGAAACTCTAACCACATACCAGTCAGAGTGAGCTTCAGGGGACCCTAACCAGATCAACTTGCCCACTTTGCTCTGTGGCTCCTTCATTCAATCACCTGCCTCATGGCCAATGTATTACCCTTCTGAATGTATGAGAAGCCCCATTAGGACTAGTTCTGTGGCCTTATCATAGAAAAGGCAATCTTTTTTTTTTTCCTTGCCTACTCAGCATTGCTTTAAGAGATTATCCTTAAGCAAGTTACAGCCTATGAGGTCTGAGTAAGGGTAATCATCTAAAACCTTTGTCTGATTATGGGTACATGATGTAGGTCTGGCCAGTCAGAGGACCACTTCCCTGTATCCATGGTTACTTAATAGGAAAGCATATAATTTGGTTTTTTTTTTTTTTTTTTTTTTTTTTTTTTTGTCTTTTTGAGACATGGTCTTGCTATGCAGTTCAGGCTGGCCTTGAGCTCACTTCTGTAGCCCAGGCTGGTCTCGAACTCACACCAATCCTCCTGCCTCAGCCTCCCAAGTGCTGGGATTACAGACGTGCACCACTACGCCCTGCTTAGAAAGCATATAATTTGAATAAAACCAATGAGAACCTTCTCTAGACCTTTATAGAAACCATGAATATATAAGGTATTTTTGTTAAACTTGGTAGGTTCTAAGCCTGTAATTGTGTATGGTCATCTTTGCTAGCAATTGAGAACATACCTCGGAATAGCCTAATGTAAAAGAAAATAGACTTGAGATTCAGAGAGAAGTTTCAGACAATACAACTTGAGCACCTAGAGTAAGCTGCACCTGACCTTAGCCCTGAATTTTACTGTTCACACAAGCCAAAATCATCTCTTTTATATTAATGCTAGTTTGAATTCAATTTATGGCAATCAAACACAAAAGATACTAATATATATGTCCTGTAGGACTTGTGCAGCAGCCCATATTTACTATAGTACTAAGTATACAGACTATACTTCAAGACACTTGCAGCTTCGAAAAGGGTCTAGGAAATCACATGTGCCTTCATTGTCACTTGCTCCCTAACCTCTGCATGGGAAGCTCTAAGTCGTGCTTGGTGCTTCCAGCTTTCTAGAGCCAAGGAATGACTGTTATTAAGATCCAAAGGCAAACAGACTCACCTGAGATCCTAGGCATAGTCAACCAGCTTTGGATGTTGTATTAGGAATTTCATGTAAGGCAGCTTTCTGCTTGAGTTTGAAAAGATCCAACATCAATTTATCATGTCTGCCATGGTGGCAAGAAGAGAGATTAGAAGGACGTATTCTATGCAGCTTCTCCACTTTTCTAAGTGTTTCCTGTGTGTAAAAATAGACTCTTTCTGATCACACAGGTGGCAGAGGCTGGACTGAAGCCCAGGTTTTCAGATTTTCTTCACTATTCTGTCAACTCCAAATATTCTCTGTCTGACTTTGAAAAGTGGTTGCTCTTGACTTTGTCAATACTTGTGAATCCCACAACAGAGTTGGTCTATCTTACATGTCACCTTTGGAGAGATTTCTTTGGGTCAATAAGGACAAATTTGGGGAAAACCTTTGACATCTCCCAGGCTGGTTGCTTACCTTTGAAGAAAGGGCAGATCTTCCACACTGTGGCTGCTCCTTCCCGGTTATACTGCCCTAGAGCCAGCTCCATGTAGAACAGAGGCATTCCAGCAATGATGAGAAACAGGGTATATGGGATCAGGAAGGCACCTAGGGACACAGAGTCAGAGGGTGAGCCATGAGGCACCAGTCCATCAAAGTGCTTGATCAGTAGCAACATGAACCACTAGGGTTCCCGTTCATCTATTCACTTGACCATTGCCCAAGGTGAGTTTTATGACAGGCAATTAAAACAGCCACCATAGAACAATATTAGTAGTAATTGCGGTCCTAATGAAGTTCTATTGTCACTAGTAAAGTTTAGATTAAGCAAAATTTTTAATGTGTTTAGTACAGAGTGTTGTTACACAGCTCAGACTTGTAGTGCTCCTCCTGCTTTCTGCCTCCCCAGTGCTAACATATCAGGTCAGTGTTATGGTTTGTGTCTAGTTTTTCCCCCAAAGCCTCATGTAGTCATGGAGCAGGAACTTCTAGAGTTTGAGACTAATTCATTATCCACTGGGATTATGTGTTTTAATACTGCTGGGATTATGGATCTGAGTACTGCTGGGATTATGGGTGAGTGTACTTTCCCCAGCCTGGGGTGATAGCCTGAATGTGTTATAAGAGAGGCAGAGAAACAGACTCTCCCAGTTGTCTCTGTTGCTCTCTGTTGCCCTGGTTGGTCGGTTATCTGTTGCAATTCCTCCACTGCCATGAACTGCTGCCAGTCTGTCTTGGAGCCAGCCAAGTATATACTGAAACCTCCAGGAACTGTGAGCCGAATAAACCTTTCCTTCCTTCATTTTGGGTGTTTCAGCAATGAGAGAAGAGTAACTGAGACACTCGGTATGCCCAGGGGCAGAGCCAGCAAGGTATGTGTTGCTGTGGATGGAAGCCCAGTCCTTGCACTTGCCTAAGCAGGAGCTTAGTCTGCTGAGCTATCTCATCAGTCCTTTTTAAATAGGTTTATTCTGGCAGACTTCCTGTGGAGGATAGCAAGGAAAATTCTAAATGTAGCCTTTACCAAATCCTGTAAACATAGAAGCTTTTGGAAAATACTCTAAAAAATGTCAACTAGCCCAAGCCCTTCTTTTTATATGTAATAATATTGTGTCCAGAGAGAGTCGAAAGCTATACAAGGGTAGGTTTATAATATGCTTATATGGATATCAGTAGATATCACTGTAATGTGCCATGTGGTTGGGTCTTCACCAAATTCATCTTAGAGTTCCACAACAGCCCACAGGCATAGTATGCAGCCATGTGGTAGAGAGACAGAGAGAATAACTGACTTTGCCTGTTGGTGTTACTGGTGTGTGGCAAAAGTTGGATTCACACTTATATCTTGTGATCAGTTAGACTGACACTGGTGTAGGCAAGGACTAAAACACAAGGAAGAGAAGTTTAGGGATCTGATCAGGGCAGAGCATGGCAAAAACTGCAGGCATTCCTGGGCCCAGTGAAACTAGAAGTGTCATAGTTCCATCTTTAACTCTCTGTGTGCCCAGGTGAACTTAGTGGATTCTGACACTGCAGGGCAACTCACTGTTATGTCAGTTTAGGCTAAAAACTGCCAGCTCCTTCTCCTGTGGATCGTATTTTACAGACAAGAAAGCTGATGCTTAGAAAAATAAAGTTGTTTGTCCAAACTGTAAAGGATGAAGCTTGGCTACAAACCTGTATCTGTCTAAACCCCATCTATTTCTCCTCTTGGGGGTGTGAGGAGCCAGAAGGAGGAGTGGAAAGTAAGGTAGTGAACAGTTTCTTGGGTCTGAAGACTGAAGTCAGTGGCCACAGAGAACAGAGAGAAGAAAAAGGTCACAGATCAGATGTTGCCGCTGGGCTTGGACCCCGGCAGCTCAGTGTTCGCTTCTACACAGCCAAGGAAGGGAAGAAATCTATCTACCAGCTAATTTGGTGTCTGGCTTTGGCACACGTTCACAACTTGCGATCTCCAGACAGTAGTACCATCAAGTCAGCAAACTGCCCAGTCTGAGAGTTGCTCTTCTCTCACTGACTAAGAGTCATAGCCAAAGGAGGCTAAGGAGACAAGGAGGACTCTCCCAGAGCCAGCAGTTCTCCTCCAGGGGAGACTTTGATGTGGGCCACTCAGAGCTCCATTCCAGAGAACACAGATCAAGAAGATTCAAGAATGAATGGAATGGCCAAGTAGGGATAAAAACCAGAAAACTGACCAGTGGCCCTTGTGGCTTTAGAATCCTTCTAAAAGCAGGCTCCAACCAGCTGACTGGCTCACATCCCCTGGCAGAAAGAAACTTGGCAGGGCTGAAGAGTTAGAAATGGGTATCAGGTTGGCTGAGGTCTGCTGAGAAGCAGCCTACAATGGTCTGTGAAGCCATGGCTGGATTTAACCCTCCTCAAAGCCACTACCTTGCTATTCTCAGAACTGCCACATTTTTGTGGCTTTGAAATACTTCATATGTGGCAGCGTCAGCTGCAACCAGCTTTACACAGACCTGGGAGCCTCCAGGCTCAGAAAGTTCTAATCCTGTTTTGGCTTCGGACTGCTCTGGCTGTGCTGGTGCTGGGCTGACTGGCAGAGGTGGAAAAACCACAGGCAGGGTTTGTCAAGTAAGGCATTCAGCACTAGGAAATGCACCACTCCATTCCCCCAAATGCATACATTGACAAAGTGCTTTCCTCTGCAAGGGTACACCTAGATTTCTGTATATTGACACTCACGCAATCTTAAAAGGAAAGGAAATGTCTACTGTGAAAGGGATTCAGGTTTACTTTTGAATGATTTAGGTTTTTTTTAAGCACCATCTTTTACAGCTCAGCATTCTAATCTAGCTTTCTGTTTTATGCCATGTGGTTAAACTTTTCTGCTTGGCGGTTAAGGACAAGTTTAAACATGGCCTTTATAGCAAAACATGTAACTTTCATATCTTCCAAGGTCAGTCAAATCCCTTCAGGATTTACCTTGAAATCATGTACAGTGTTTTGTAGAACTGTAGTCAGTGTCAGCCATCTGGATGAGTCATGGTCATTGCTTGACCAGTTTGCTCTCTATGAAAGCCTGAGAGAATGTTTTCTCTCTAAGTGACTCTCCTTTGGCACACTATGTATCTTCAATCCTTTTCCTCTGTAGCCCCATAATGTCTTTGAAAGAAAATTTGGGAAACCACTGAGTTATAGAATATTATAGCACAGGTTCTCTTATGTCCTGAGTCCTCACTGACCTTGAAGGATTAGGGTCAAAATATTGGCTGTCCTTGTAGCTGATCTTTTTCTCTAATTTTGGTCTGTAAACTTATATTCTTAACAGCTTCCAACAGGGCCAGTTTTACCAATATCGAACATATTATCGAACATTGGATTATGTATGCAACTACTTTCTCTTAGTTCAATGAAAAGAAATTTAGCTGTACCAATAATGATTTGAAAAAATGATAACATCTACAACCTGTGCTCTGTATAGCTAATAGGAAGACAGCAATATGCATTGTATCAAATATTGAAATATACTACTAATGTGTTTTCAAACTGTCACATTGTTATATATTATTATGTCTTATTAAAAGTGATAAAAATATTTAAAAATACAGGAAAAAATAAATAAAAGCACCATCTTGAGGGCCAGCCAAATATCCCAGTGGATTAAAACAACTAGAAGCAGGCTCAGGGGCCAGTGTTCAATACCCAGGGGCATGCTGAGATGGCAGTTGAGACTGGGTGTGGTGGTGTGCACCTTCAATCCCAGTTCTTGAGAGGCTGAAATGGGTGGATCACTACATGTGTGATCTAGCAGTGAGACCCTGAACACCCTGTAGACCCTTCCCTAAAATATAAAGAAAATAAATAAATAAATAAATAAAAGCATCATCTTGTGAGTACAACTCACAGAGTCCAACATCATATCATTAAATCCCAACTAGCCCACAGAGGGATTCTGGAATCATCTGCGCAAATGTCAAGTTCTCAAGAAGAGAGATCAGTGGTCCCTACAATAATTAAAGTGGTCACCTGTGCGATTAAGGAGAAGCTCAGTAAAGAGAGGGGTTGGGAGATGCTTAGTAAGGTGTAGGGTGGCTCAGGAGCGATGCTGAACTGTGGAAGAAGGTATAAGGAAGAGTTTGAGGAGGGACAAGAGGGACTCCCAGGACACTGCTGTTGGGTACAAGATTTCTTGGAGTGGATTCTGGCCACATTTGGAGGTATCCACGAAGTAGAAACCTGTATGGCTGTCATCACTACTATTTGTGACTAAAGGAAAGTTTAGTGGGGGACTGTAGTACATAGTGAATAGAGGGCAAAAGGGGAGGAGATATCAGTCAGGAGACAGCTGCCCAGAGGCCCTTCCCAGGACTGGAAGGGCTTGAGCAACAGCACACAGGGAGGTCTATGACTCTCATGTCAACATAGTTACAGATGACAATCAAGCTACAGTTATCTGAAACACTTTCTATCTTTCCACTTTGACAGAGACACCTTTGCAACAGTTCTATTATAAAGTTCAGGTTTGGGATCCTCAGTTCTTGGATCTCTGGGCTGGAATCTAGTTATCCAGAGGGATCCTGTTGGCCCTTTCCTCCATCTTTACCGCCTAAGCTCCACCCAGCAGTGTAAGAGGGGCTTTTGGATATGCATGTGGATCCATACATGTGTAACCTCTGTCCATAGCCCTGCAGGCAACTAGCCTCTGGATCTCCTCAGAGCTGAGGCAGTATAATCCTGCAGCACAGAACACATGATGGAAGAAGAAATCAAGCGAGGGTGCCGTACAGACCCAGAAAAAGGTTTGAGGCTTTCCGAACAGAAGAATCCAGAGTCTGGGTACCAGGAGCATGGTGTATATGGAGTGCAGTGTTCTGGGTGGAAAGGGGAGGACAGAGCTAGGTTCTCTACTGGCCAGGGCCCAGAAAGGAACCCCTTGCCTGGAGTTAAGGAAGACTCCAGATCCTGCCCTCCTGTCTACAACCATGAGTCCTTACACAACTGTGTTTTCTCAAAACTTTATCTGCCCCTTCCTTTGTAAATCAAGTCAACAACATCTGAGCCCTGGTTTGGTGTACTAACTGGAGTTAGCAGAGGTAAAGATCTGGACACTTTTTGAGTGCTCTCTACATGGGCATTGTGCATTTTCATCACTCACAGAGCAGATGGGACACACCTTTGTCAACTGGAGACAGCAAATAAAGGCTCTCTGTGTGACTGAGAGTAACAAGGCCCATTTATAGGACACAGCCATGTGCACTAGCCAGAGCCATAGCAATACAGGTCTTGAAACAGTGCTTCGGACCCCTTATGTCCTCATTCCAAGTAAAGCCCTTCTTCCCCTTCTAACCAAGCAAGAATATTGGAGACAAGCAAGAGCACAACAGAAGTTGGCTATGACTGCCCCTCTGCCCACCTCTCCCTCTGGTCAATTCCATTAGCCTCTCTTCCCTCAATCTTTCCTGCAGATCCACCTGCTACTTACCATTGAGCCACCACTCTCTTCTATCTGTGCAAAGCAAAGCACAAGAGTTTTCCCTAAAGAATCTTTCTGCCTTTAGCATCAGGTGCAGGCTTCCTCCACAGAGGCTTTGGTAGTCATAGCTGTGTTCCCAGGAACCCTTTCTGCAGGAAAACTCACTTTCTTTGTGACAAGTCAAGCCCAGATTTTTCAGGACAGCACAGAGACCCTGTTTTGGTGCTAGGATGGAATCTAGAACCTGTTTTACCCTTTCTCTGCCCCAGGTTGATCCCCTTGGGGCCCTGGAAGACCACTAGTGCCCTGTTAACTGGCTTCAGATCCCTATTAATTTTGCTCAAATGGGGTCTTTGCTACTTTAGGGACCAGCCAGAACTATCTCTTGAGCCATCTGCACTGCACAAATCCTGGTGTCATGTATGGGAATTCTGTACAAAATGATGAAAACCTGCCTTTCTTATATAAAGAAGGATCACTCCCACTTCTTCATCCTCACATTGGCCTTCATCTCCTGCTAACCCCTTGCTTTAGACTTGAGAACTGGAAACAAGCTCAGAAGGGAAATATACACAATCCCCAGTAGATGAAAACAAGTTCATCTAAAACACAAAATGGGTACAATTCAGGGAAATTGGCTTTGGGGCTGCTTCTTCTGAGCTGTTTTGGGTTCCAACTTTCTCTCTCGTCTCTGTCAAAGGGACAAACCATGTGCTTGGAGGGTTCAGAACTATACCGTGCAGAGGAATGTGATCCACAGAGAACCAAATAGAACCTCACCTCCCTCATTAGGGATACAATACCTTCAATAATAGAATTAAAGAGGCACTAACTTTCAGGTTATCTCCAGTAGACTACAAGCTCTACAAAGGCAGGAGTTGTCATTTGCTCATCTCTATATTCCAAGCATATGGCAAGAATTTGGTCAATGATCTTTCTGTTAAATGAGCAGATTCCAGAAGTGAGTTACATAGAGGATACAGTTAATGAAAGCCCAAGAGCGGTGGAGTTTGTACTGGCCCTGAACTTTCAGTGATCCTCCTGCCTCAGCCTCCCAAAGGATAGGGTTATAGGCCTGTGCCATCACCCTCAGCTTTGTCCTGTGTTTTAATCCTCAGTGAAGCAGTTGGCTGAATGCAACATTTTTCCCTAATCTTTTTTTTGGGGTGGGTGGGTTTCATTAGCTATATCCTCTCCAGACCTTTCAGCCAACTCAGCTAATAGTCCAAATCATGCTGGTGACCCCACAATGACATCCTAGATATGTTCCTCATCATTCCTTCAAAAGATTGCACAAACCCACCAGCTGGAGCACCACACCAGCTGGCTGGCTCATTGCACATCTAAACTGAGCAATCAGTGTCAGCTCTGCAAGCTCCAGAAGGGAAGACCCAGTGCAGCCAGGTTACATGTAGAGGTACTGAGTTGGGGAACCCTAGTTTTCTGTACCAGGTACCACCTCAATCCCAGGTACTTTGGCCAGAAATAGTTCCCCAGAATCTAGAACCCTGAGCTTGCCTGAAGAAGATGAGTAGTCCACTGGAGACTCAGAAACATGGTGTCTCCTGAGACCTGTGGGAGCTAACACAGGAATGTGAATCCCACTCCAGCTGAGACAAGGCTAGGCTATCTGCATATAAAACACAGATACCACTGTGTTTTATATGAGCCTCAGGCTTACGCAGGACCTTTCAGTCTTATTAACCTTCATTGGCCTCTTCTCAGGATAAATTCTCCTCTCTCCACAGTCTGGACATGATCCCCCTCGTAGATTTAGCCTGTTGTCAGAATAGCGTGAGGATTTACCGTGTCCCTATTATGATACTCCACTTCAAGCATTTTGCACATATTATCTGGTGCTATCTTACACTATAAGAAGGTGCAGTAGCTATTTACCCATTTTCATAGAAGGAAACTGAGGCTCAGAGTGAAGGGGTGTATGACTTGTCCAAGGTCACTTTTCTAGAAAATGCCAAACTTGTATTGAGATCCACATCCCTCCAAAGCTAAAAGCCATACAGTCATCACAAAGTGCAGCATAGAGCAGTCAGCATGTTTACAAAAGAAGGAGGAGGAAAAGGAAGAGGATGGAGCGGAAGAAGACTGTGAAGAGGAGGAGGAGAAGAGGAAGAAACCATGTGCAAAGCATAATTCAGAGTGACCTCTTGCCTTGCAGGGAGCCGCCCATGGGCACCCACTCTATTTGCCTGCTTCTCTTCAGGGACCAGCAAAGACCAACATCACAGGCTCAGAGGGAATACACAATGCTGGCAATAGCCCCCCCCCCCACTGCCTAGACTGCCCCCATGGGGATGGATACTTGGGAAAATTCTGTGCAAAGTGCTGACATTTCTGAGAGGGGCTCTGCCCTTCCGCAGCTTGTCATCCTTCCATGACCTTCAGGAAGATGTTCAGACAGGCTGCTTTTTGCCAGTAATTCATTCAGAAAATATTAGCCAGGGGCCTAAACAATTGGCACCTGGATCATTTCAAAACCTCTTCTAATCTGAGCCAGCACAAATGCTCAGACTTGGAGAGTGTCTGTTAATATTGGCATCAAGAGAGCACATAGGCTAGGGACTGATAAAGAACAGGACCATAAGACCTGGCTTAGGTATAGCGCTAAGCCAGGCCACCAGAGGCAAACTAATTTTTCCAGTCATATGAGCCCATGTCCCTCTCTACCAGAAACCTAAGGCTCAGAGAAAGACTAGGTAATACCTGAGGTCACAGAAGCTGAGCTGGGATTTAAACTCAAATCTCTGGGCTATTCAAAATTTCAAGAATTTCAGGCTACCCATTTGGCCATCTCTGAGACTGACTTCAGAATTACCGAATGAGAATTGATTTATAAGGAATAGCAGCAAGGCTCAGTGAAGATCAAGCCAGGTAAACATCTCTGCAAGGGTGATAGGAAAGTTAGAATAGGAGCTGCTGCATACTCTGAGATTGGGGGCTACCCTGCTCTCCCACTTGAATTGTGGACATGCCGACGAGAAAAAGAAATTTACCAGTATGGCATCCTTGGCCATCAGTCTAACATTCTCATCCTATACAGTACAGCCTCAACTCATCTCTCCACCCTTATCTTTTCCACTCCAAGGTGACCCTTGTGCATAGCTGGAATACTGACCCCATCCTATGGCTGCCCATCCCCTTCCAAGCCAGAGCAGTCCAACTCCAATCACAGCCAACTTCCCTTCAGTATTTCCTAAGCTCCCCCTCCTCAAACCTTGCAATGGTTAGCACCTCTCACTTCCATTTCATACATACATCATCATTAGCATCATACCTAATAATGCTAATGAAAACCACAGCCAGTTTTCCTAAGCTGTGTTCCATGGCAGGCTCTCTCTGGGCATGAATATATTTGTTCATGAACCATGATCTGAACTGAGCACTATTATTTTCACTGGACAAATGAGGAAACTGAGGTGTAAGATGTTTCTCAAAGACACACAGAAAGAAACTGAAAAGCAGAATTACACAGCCAAGACTCTTAACATCTAGGGTGCCAGGAACTCTGCAAACATGCTGCTTCATTTTGTTAATTATTATTGTATTTCTATTGTGCTTTCTGAATACAGCAGGAAAACCATTCCATTAATCTAGTTAGTCAACAGAGAAGTTTATGAGGTACATTCCACTACATTCCTAGGCATTCCTCTTTGAGGCATTAGAAATACAAATATAAAAAAGATAGTTTCTGCCTTCAAAGTAACCTAGTCTGTTTGAGAGAGAAGCACTGAATAATTAAGGGCGAGTCACTATAAAACCAGTAAGCCTAGGAGAAGGAGTGATCAGTCAGCCTCACCTAAAAATTGGAACTTGTTGAAAATTTGCTCCATTTTGTCCCCTAAGTACCAGTTGTCCCCATACACTGCAAGCGCTCTAATACTCTAGTGGCAATGGCCACATGAACCTAGTGTCAGAGAAAGCCCTAGAATATCTATCTAGCTCATGTGTCAAATTGGCCATCTGGGGTGCTTTGTGTTTCACCAAACAGATATAACAATGGACAGGACTTATTCCAGCATGACAATGAGGACACTTGGTGACTAAAGCTCCTGGCAGGCAGAAGTGTTGTTTCATATATCTAGGTGACCCCTACAGAGCTGAGTGTCATGCTTCACACTGAGAGGACCCTGAGAAATATTACTGGTTAATGATAGAGACTTCAGCTGTCCAGGGACAGGCAATCTTGAACGGTCACTGAGGACATGGTGGGTGGCATGTCCTAAGGTTTCACAATCTGTCCTTCATTCATCATCTTCCTGCCTACTAAAAATATGCAGAATCTGTTTTCTCCTTCTTTGAGCCCCGAAGGCCCAAAACACAAATCTCCCCAGAAACCTCTGAGAAGCTATGGCCCTCAAATGTAGGAAAGCTTCACCTCTTGGTTTGGTTTCCCTTTACTCACTTTTCTTTCTACCTATGGTAACCTGGGGCCAGATACAAACACTGAGCACCCAGAAGGATATCAAGGTTCTCCTAAGGACTGGGTCCTATGCCCTAACTTCTCCTGAAGTTCAGAACCGCTGTCCCAGAAGCCTTGTCTGACAGTTGCAGACTTACCTCAGGAGGCGCCAGAGGGAACCATAGATAGGAACTGTCCTCTGTCAGCTCCAACCCAGGGCTAGTTCCCTGAGAGCGAAATACTTTTATTCACAGCATCCTCTGGTCAGAGTCACCTGCTCCCTGTTCACCTCTTCTGCCCATTCCAAAGCAAGTGTCCAGAGAACACATGGCAGGAAGAGCCATGTAGGCCAAGGTCATGAGTGTCCCCTGTACTCTTCTCTTCCTCTCTACTGCTGACCTCTCTCAAGTCCTGAGCCTTCACCCCAGACAGGCAGGGTGCCCTAGTAAAGAGAGGGTTTCAGAACTGGCTGTTTCTTCCTCTTGAAGAAAGAGCTCCCTGCGGAAGAAACCTGAGCTTATCACAAGCAAACAAGGCCAGACTAGAGTGATCAGGAAAAAGTCATTCTGACTTCCAAGCTGCTTGCCTGGGGATCTGCCTCATCCTGCCTTTGGGCTTGGCAACCTGGAAGCTCTTGTTTCGGTTTGGGTGGATAATTTGACCACTTGAGGAGGACTGAGGGGAGACTACTCTACTATATCCTCCAGAGCCCTCTGACACTTCATCCTGCCATGTGGTCAATCACCCAAGTCTTTTGTCCCAAGGAGCAGGCCAGTTCTTGGCAGCTGCTGACCCACCCCTGCCTAGGTTGTACATGCTGACTACTGAGCCACAACTAACACCTTTTTGAGAGTGGCATTCTCTCTGACACAGGCTTCTCTTAGTGTGTGTCTCTGTCCCCAAAGGCCTCTCCAAGGAGATTTAGGGAATTGAAGTGCTCCCTCATCTCCTGGCTCAGGGTCTCTACCCCCAGACTCAGAGTGCTGGATTTAGGTTCACCTTGCCTCTCTGTCACATACTCTACAGTGCTGGTGCCCCTTTAAGAGCTCTCCTAATCTTCACTTCCACTGCAGGATTCCTCAGCCAAGGAGGTGCCTCAGATTCTATCCTTCCACCCAAGCACCTATCCCTGTCCAAGGTCCTGTCTCGATCTCTTGTTTCGTCAAGAACTCCAACCTTTCTTTTTCCATGAGTCCTGTTTTAAGTCCTTCAGGGCTACAGTCGTGCCCGCTCCTTCTTGTCTCCCAGGTACCGGTGGTCCCCTCCAGCCCCGCAGTACACAACAGGTGGCTTCCCAAGTCCAAAGCCTCACCCTGACCCCACACTTACCGCCACCGTTCTTGTAGCAGAGGTAGGGGAAGCGCCACACGTTGGCCAGGTCCACTGCGAAGCCGACCACGGACAGCAGAAAGTCGATCTTCTTGCCCCAGGTCTCCCGAGGCTGCGCGTCCCCGTCCCGGGGAGCTAGGAGGCACTGAACGCCGTTCTGCTCTTTCACTACCAGCAGCTCCGCAGTTTTGCATCCCAGCGAGGGTTGCAAGGACTCCGGGTCCGCCCCGCTGTTCTCGGGTTGCACCTGCGGGTTCATCCGCGCCAGAAGAATGGGTGCGGCCGGCGAGAGGGACTTCATGTGTCTTGGCGGGGTCACGTCGAAGCTCTGCTTGTAGAAAAGGGAAAGAAGTGGTCACCGAGGGTTCCTGCCTCCCTTCGCCAACTTTGACTGCCCAGGACCACCCGGGGGGGGAGGGGGAGAGGAGGGTTTCATCAGGATCCGTGTGCGCTGAACAGAGTCAGCTTTACCAGAAAGGGGAAGGACGAGTTTCTTGGGAAAATGTAGGAAAAAAAAAGGTTGTGACACGTCCGACCGGGGCAGAACTCCAGTTGGAGACCTCCTCTAAGCGCAGGGTGAGTCCGGCTGAAGACTCCGCGACGCTCGCTATAGTTCACTAGCGCCCTACGGCCCCGAAATGCCTGGGTCTGGGCTCCCGAAGCTGAAGTTTTCCGGGACAGCGAGGGGACCCAGTACAGCCACCTTGCCGCCAGGCGTCCTTGCTCGAGCGTGCGCGCCCTCCGACAGCCAGGCGCTCTCAAGTCTGCTCTTGGGCTCCTGGGCACTCCTCCTGAGGAGTCCTCCCCGCCCACCTAGCCTGGTCCCGCGACACTGATACTCACGTGTCCTGCAGCTGGGGACTCGGGCGCCGGACCCTCCGCTCTGCCGGCTGTGGGATGTGGCCGGTCCTGGCTCCGCCGCGTGCCCCTGGGGCGCAGCTGGAGGAGCGTTAGAGGCGCGGCGCAGCTGATGGCACCGACCCAGGCTGGCTCTTCTGGCCGCACCGGGCTGGGGCCGGGCTGGTAATGTAGCTTGTGCCCCAGGTAACGCGCCGATTGCATTAACCCAGCTCCCAGCCCTCTCGGTCTGGAGCCTGTTAGCGCTAATGGAGACTGACAGCGCAGCCTGGATGGGCAGGGGCGGGGGTGTGGTGTGGGCTCCTCAACCTCGGGGCCAGGATCTCAGGCACACCAAGGACCCGGGGACCCGGGGGGCCTCGGTGCTTACTTTTTCTATCTACCCTGGGGTAGCACACAGCACTCCTAAAGTCACTAGGCTCTGACTTCCCGCCGAAGGAAGAGAGCGAGCCTTAGATTTTCAAAACTAGGTTCTGAGTCCCAACAGAAAGGAACTGCAAAAGCAGTGCAGAGGCAGCTACCCAGGAGTCTTGGCGCTGTCATTTGCTGTCATCAGGCTACCTAAGCCACCTACTCAGAGTCCATCAAAGAAACGGATGGGAGGTTCTGATGGGTGCCCAAGACTGTGAGCTGATGCTCCTCCCCAAGCCACGGACAGTTATTGTCTAGTTTGTTTTGTTTTTCTCGTTCAAGGTGCTGAAAGGTCACAGCCCAGACTTTCCTTCCCAGGTCTCTGTTTCCAGCAGGTACTTGGACTTCTGAGGTTGTGACCCTGTCCTCTGGAGCCAGGAGCTAATTGTCTACTTACTCATTCCTTCACTCTTGTTTTTTCATCCACCTCCTGTGCTGCAGTGGACTGGGGTCTAGAATCCCAGGCGTGGACAATGCCCTCAGATATCCCAGATAACATAGCTTTCATTCAGCAAGAGAACACAGGAGCAAACAGGAAACATAATAGATATACACATTATAGAGTAGGTGAGGCAGGAATCTGCCTCGAGAAAGCAAAGCATGGCGACGGGTGAGGGGCTGGGATTTCAGCGTGAATCAGGGCTGAAAGAATTTGGAATGGTAACATTTCCATGCACAAAAGCCTGAGTCACTCAGTCCTGGGGGTTGTTAGCTGGCTGGTGGCTTTCATTTGCCCACCCATCTGCTATGCGCTGGTGCAGAGCCACTAGCAAAGGCAGGGAGGTGGTACCCCCCCCCTGCAGTGTCCAGTCCAGGATGTAGAGCTGCACAGCCCATCATAGTCAGAGCTGATTGTGCCCCCAGGAGCAGGTAGTGAGGTAGGGGCGAATCAGCAGGGGAGGATGGAATGGGTAACACTTGGTCTAAGCTTCGCCATCCTGGCTTGTCCTTTTTTCAATAATCAAAGCTCAAATCTACCCTCGAGCCCTTTACTTTCACTGTTTCCTCTGCCTGAGAAGTTCTTGCCTCAGTTCAGAGGTCCTTTTGCTGCCTCTCTAATGTAAAGTATGCCGTGACTCTCCGTCACTCCAGTCTATTTCATTCTTTAATTATACCCCTACCTGAATTTACTGGTCTGCTTTGCATCTCTCCTTCGGCAGCACATGTGCTCTGAGTGAGTGTCTGTCCCATAGGTTGCTAAGTTCCTGGCACCCAGAACATTGACGCCAGAGCATCAGTGAGTGGCTAGATGAGTGAATGAGTAAGTAGATGAAGAGCGCAGGTGTTTACACCACTCTCATCACCTGAACCCGCGTGACAGAGGTCCTCAGGGTAAGAGGCAGAAAGGAGAGGAAGAGGAACTTGGAGATCAGTCAGCTTATCACCGGCCTTCTGGGCACTGGGAACTGGGGATGGGCAGACAGAGACAAGGTGGGCCAGAGGCAGTCTGACAGGAACTGAAGCTAGAGATCACCCCTCAAGGATACTTATCTCCTTTGGACTATAGACCATGGCAGCAAGTCTGTGAGGGAAGAATGTATAGAATCACCTTTCCATTTTTCAGTTTGGGATACTATGGCTCTGAGGGCTCATGGTTGGAAATGGAAGCACTGCAAAGATCTCCTTGCTCCAGGTGTTCTTACTCTTAGCATTCAACAACTTAGGGACAGAGACACTCAGAATCACCATAGGAGTCCTTGTCCTCTCTTTCTCTGTATCCTGTCGCTGTCCAGTTGGTCATTGCATTGTGGGAGAGTCACTTTCTACTGACCTGGGAAACTCCAGTATGTCCGCTGCACCTCTACAGAATGCCCAGCACCATTCCGTGCAGTAGTCCCCTCATTGGTCATCCCAAGTCCAGTCCAGTACCTTCCCAGCTGCAGACTCCACACCAGCTTGCAGACCTCTTTTTGAAATTCCACTCTTGCCACCTGGCTCTTCTGTCTAAAACTTCTCTGGGGTACACCAATGCATCACTGTGGTCTAATTAGACCTGGATTTGAGGTGGTTTTATTTTCTTCCTTATGCCTTTTTTTGTACAGTAATTCTCCTATAATGAGCATGTGATACACAATCAAAAAGATAACCCACACTTTTTTTAAAAGAATGTCTAATCTTTCCAAGACAATACCTAAAGACCTTCAGCATTACAGACAAGAGTCTGCCTATCAATTCAACCATATCTATTCATATTCTAATTATTTTCTCATTTTCCCTAAACATTTTGCCACCTCTAAAATATACTTTATTCTTTAGCAACGTAGGAAATACTAAACTGCTAGTAGTTTCCTGAGCTTTGTGCTTATATTGTTGCACATAATTGGCCTTTTACGTATTCTCTTTCCACCTTTCTATATACTTGGCAATCTCCCATTCATCTTCCAAAACCTTCCACATCACTTCCCCTGCGAAGACTGCCTTGGTTACCACCTCTCAGAACAGTCACATCCTCTTTCCACTGGTTGTGTATTTGCTTAAATTAGCAGTATGTATGAATTCCCTGGTAGGGACAAGAACAGCATCTGACATACCTGTCACATGGGAAAAAGTTCCAAAAGTATGTACAAGATGGAACTAGAAGATATATAATTCTTTGGTTGGGTTTGCTGTCTATGCTTGGAATGGCTTCATATTGATTTCTCCGGAAGCAGAACCTGAAACGAATAGTTAAATGCAAGGAGTTTGTTTAGGAGATAATCCCTGGAAGCAGTGGGAAGGAAGTGAGGGAGGAAGGAAGGAAAGCTCTCAATGGAGGGCTATTTAAGAAGCAGCTACTGCTGTGGGCAAGGGATGTGCATGCCACTGCGTCCTCTGAGATACGCAGCAAGGCTCAGGTTGGCTCAGTGGAGGGTAAGGAGGCCAAGTGCTTAACCATGAAGGCCATCCTGAGGTGCCAACTGAACAGCCCCTGTAGCCTGCCCGACACGGGTGGGGAGGATGCTCCATCAAAAAGCAGAAAGGATTCCAGGCACTGGCAACAAGAAGCCTTTGAGTTGGGTCTGCACTGGCAGACAAAGAGACGGGGGCAGGGGGTGGTTGATGGCAGCACCTTCGACACATTTGCTGCAAGGGCAGAGGAAAGCTTATTTCTCCTCAACATACACACCATCAGGGAGCCAATCAGAAAGTCCTTGGAGTCTCACTGCAACTTCAGAGACATCAAAGGGTCAGCAGTGAGGATACCAGGCTGGGCTGAGACTGAAAGCAAGGCGTCTCCTCCATGTCCGGCCCAGACTCCCTGCTTGCAGCTCCAAGAGCCATAGGGCCATGTGGCTTCTCTCCCTTCCCTGTATCCCGCCCCTGCAGGTGGCCTGAGGGCAAATGGTGGGTAGGAGACTGGAACATTATCAGAGCTAACATAGTCTCTGGGGAGGCGTCATTTCCACTTACCATGGCACTTGGTGACACTGACCATGAGATGCACAGTGAAGGCTGGGGCTGTTAGTCCAGCTCTGGCCACTTCCATGCAAACACACAGTCTGGGCTAGGTCCTGAGGACATTGTCAGAACCTTCTCCATTTCACTAATGAAGAAACTATGAGAGAAAGATGAGTGTCTTTCTGTCTCTGTATCTCTTGGTCTCTGTCTCTCTCTGTCTCTTTGTCTCTCTCTGTCTCCCTCTCTCCTCTGTCTCCCTATCTCTCCCTCTCTCTGTCTCTGTCTCTCTGTCTCTGCCTCTGTCTCTGTCTCTCTCTTCCTGTCTCTGTCTCTCTGTCTCTCTCTGTCTCTGTCTCTGTCTCCCTCTCTCTCTCTCTCTCTCTCTCTCTCTCTCTCTCTCTCTGCCCTGCAATTTTTGGTCATTGTTCTAAACTGTACTGCTCAGGCTCTGGCATTTTGGAAAAGTGGCTATCCCTTGATACCTTTCAACTTTAACTCTTCTGCATAGATCTCCCTCCAGAATCCCATGAGGCCTTATCCAACTACAGACTGGGCATGTCTATATAGGTAAAAAAAAAAAAAAAAAAAAAAATGCAGGGGACGCTGGCCATATCTGAAACAGAACACCCCTTCCTGATTACATACAAGCCTCCCATTTCAGACAATGGCATCTTCTTCCTTCTGGTTCCTCAAACCCCTTGGACTTAGCCTTGATTCTTCTTTCTCTTTTTCCCACATCCAATCCTGCAGTAAAGACACAGTGAGCAATCTGTCATATCACATCTCCACACCTCTGCAGTGACTTTTCAGGTTTAAAACACAGTATCTGCTTCTGGCATTTCTGAGACAGCCTCTTAGGGGTGGCTGCTCCCGCTTCTCCCCTTGCCCTCTATAGCCTGAGTTCTACATAGCTTCCAGAAAGATCTTTTAGAAACAAGTTCAGATCCTATGATTCTCTCCTTCCAACTGCTCCTTTGTTGTTTAGAATAAAACTCTATGAGCTGCTCACATCTAATATAGACAAATAAGCAAATGTACCTTTTCATGGACTTGTCAACCCAACCTCAGTTGAGGCCTGTGGCCCCTGGCAGAAGCCAGATTTGCCAGGGCCAGAGCTGCTGGGGTAGAGAAAGACAGAAGTGGCAGGTGATATGGCAGACAGGAGACCAGGCTAGGGCTCAACACTTCACGGGTCGATTTGGGATCTGCTGTTTTCGGGCTCTGTGGTAATGGTCCTGTTCCTCAGCAAGATGTGATGGACGAGGAGAAGAAAAACAGATAGATGGTAGGTAGAAGAGACAGGGAAGGAGGATAAAAAGGTGGTGTCCAGACACTCAGTCTCTAGGGAGGAAAAAAGGGAATTTTGTTACCTCTATAAAGTCCCCAGATGCAGGTTTGTCTTCACAGTTAGCGTAAGGGTTACAGGGACAGAGGTCTCACACTGGCTCATGTTCTTCTCCAGAGCAGGAGCGGTTGTAGGAAGCCAACATGAATGGACCCTGACTGGCCTGGAATGAGGGTCTTGTCCACTGGGAAATACCAAAATGGATGGGAGCTATGAAACAGTCATGCCCAGTTGTCTTCTGATAGAAGATCAGGGGATACTCAGATAGATAGATAATCCTATGAGATGTGGACTCACCTCCCAGAAATATGCATGCTCAGTATTGTAAAATTTAGTATGAAATGTATAACAAGTGAAAATATATAAAGATATATGAGCACATCATAGTTTAAGTAATGCCCATGATTGCTATGGGCACCTGTAAGACCCCACCCAGACACGCAGGTTAAGAAGTGGAACAGCTCCGTTCCTTCCAGGTCTCCTGTGGCCCTTTCTCTATATTTCTGTGCACTCCTCTGCTCACTCCCAAAACTACCACTAACCTGCATTTAGCAATCTTCACTGATTTCTTTGTCTTTATAGAGTTTCCACCTATACATATATTCCCAGAAAAGACATCGTTTCATTTTAATCTTTTTTTAACTTCATATGAAAGGAATCATATTCTGTGGCTTCTTCAGTTCACTATAATATGTTTTAAGACTTATTTATGATGATGGACTCAGCCACATAATTCACTCATTTTATTATTGTCATTCTAGTGTGTGAATATTTATTTATTTATTTAATTGGAAGGAAATTTGGATTTTTTGTATTATTCCAGATATTTGAAAAAATTTAAACACATTGTCCATAAGCCTGCTAACATATATCCTATATACAAGTGCATGAGCTTTTCCAACACTTGTTCTTAGAAGAGCATTGATGGTTTATATGGTATGTATTCATTCAACTTCATGAATTTAGGTGCAGCTAATCTCTAAAGTGCTTGTACCTATCACAAATCTATCTAGCAGCAGAACAGCAATTTTATGTTAACTTCTGATTTATTTATATCCTTGATAACCCTTTGTATCATTTAAGCTTCTAAGTCTTAGTAATCTGTTTTGAATGTGAAATGATATTTTATAGTAGTTTTTAATTGTGTGTGCATGAGAGAGAGAGAGAGAGAGAGAGAGAGAGAGAGAGAGAGAGAGAGAGAAGACAGAGACAAGAGAGCGAGACAGAAACTGGGAACAGAAGACAGATCTCATGAGTTACATTCCCAGATACTTTTTAGTTTTTGCTTTTAGGCAAGGAAGGTCTCATAAGTTGCCTGAACTTGATATCCTCTTGCCTCACCCTCCAGAAATGTTGAGTTTGTAGACCTATACTGCTGCATTATCACTCTGTGCACATGTATGACCTTGTCCAACCCTCGAGGTTAGGAAATAAAACATTTTTATTCCCCACAAGGTCTCATGTATTCCATCCTCAGCATTATTTCTCACCCACCACTACCCACTCCAAAAGAGATTTTGGTTTTAATTTGCATTCTCCTATGCTGAACATCTTGTCACATGTTTTTAGGTCATTTGTGGTTTTTTTCTTCTTTGTAAAATGGTGACAAATATTATTTGCATACTTTTCTACTGACTTGCTTGTTTTGTTCTAATTCACAGAACTTATAAAACACTCTGGGTTCTAATCTATATACCATATTTATTATGTTACAAATATCAGTACTCAGTAGTGGTGCAAGGTTTTGCTTTATTTATGATAATTTTAGTAGATTATGTATTTTATTATAATTTAATCTGTTAATTTTTCATTTTGATGTATATATTTATGTCCAGTTTAAGAAATTCTCTCCTGCCTGATATTTTCCTAAATTATATTTTAAAATTTGTTAGTTTTTCCTTTTATATCTATGGGATCAATCCTCTAGAAGTTCATTATTATTATTATTATTATTATTATTATTATTTGTCTTTTTGAGACAGGGTCTCGCTATGCAGTTCAGGCACTTTTGTAGCCCAGGCTGGTCTTGAACTCGCACCGATCCTCCTGTCTCAGCCTCCCGAGTGCTGGGATTACAGGCGTGCGCCACCATGCCCGGCGAGAAGTTCATTATTTTATAGGGTGTGAGGTAGGGGTTCTGCTTCCTTGTATCTCAGCTGATTAACACAGTGAATCATCCTGCTTTAGTAATCAAGTGATTCTATCTTATCTTAGCAGAGAATTCTCCATCTTAAAGTTTCCTTGAATAGTTGAGCTTTTCCTAGCCTCGCTATTCTATTCTATGTGGTGCTTGAGCTTTCCACTTAGCTTTATAGTAAGATTTTCTATCTCATGGAGCAATACTCTTCAAGTCTTTTTCTTTGGAAATGTTTTGACAATGTTTTTTCCCTACATATTTCAGAATGAGCTTATTGAATTCTGTAAACAGTCTTATTGGAATTTCAATGGCAATTGCATTTCCTTTATATATTAATTAAGAGACAATTGATGTCTTTTCAACTTTCTCATCCAAGGACAAAGTATACCCCTTCATTTCTCTTTAATGTAGATTGCATTTTTATTAGGGCTTGGAGGAATTTTCAGACTCCCACATGAAATGTATCTCAGAATCCTTTAAAATTATTGCCTATAATTCCTGCCCCCTCTCTTCTTTTTTCCTTTGGAAGAATTTCCTAATGACTTCACCAGTAAAACGTGAGGCCCATCTGATTTTTACCACTGCCTTTTCACATGAGTCATGGGCCGCTATCTACTCTTGAGAAACTTACCAAATTAAGCCTTCTTGCAGCTTAGAAAAGCAGAATGATGCAGAGGTTTAAAGCAAGGATTAGGTGACACACTGCCTGAATTTCAATCCTGGTCCCACCACTGGCTGCTTGTGAAATTTTAGCTAAGTTCCCTTATTTTTCTGTATAATAGTTTCTTCATCTGTAAAGTGGGTAAGACAATATTGATAATGACAGTGCTTACCTCATAGAATTACTGAAATTGTTAAATGAGTGAATATATATAAATCACTCAAAACAGTACCTATATATTATATGGGCTGCTTGTTGCTGTAATTGTTATAATTTTTTAAAATTTCTTTATGTCTATGGGAGGCCAGTACCTTTTCAAGGATTTTAAATTACTTTTATTTGACTTTGATTTCAAGACTAGAATTAAATAAGAAATATGGATGATATAATAAGTATGTGTATGACCTTTGGCACTTAGGAAAAAAGTCGTTATCAAACTTCAGCATCACTGCTTGTCTACTGGATGACCTTCACTTTTTCAGCCACAGTTTCCTCACCTGAAAAATGGAGATGGCCACAGTTATAAAGACCAAATAATTAGAGAAAAAAAAGGGATTCAAGAATAGCCAATATTTTGGCTCGAACCCTTCAAGGTTGGTGAGGACAAAGAGCATAAAGAACCTGTACTGTAGGTGAAGTCCTAAATTTCCTGTTCAAGGAGATTTTGGGGCTGCAGAGGAAAATGATTGATGATGTACAATGTGCCTAAGGAGAGTCACCTAACGAGAAAACATTCTCTCAGGCTTTCACAGAGAGCAAATTGGTTAAGCGATGGCTGTGATTCATCCAGATGGCTGACACTGACAAAAGTTCTGCAAATCTCAGTACATGGTTTCAGGGCAAATCCTGAGAAGATATGAATGACTTTGTCAGATACAAAAGTTGTATTTTTTAGAATATAGGTCCTTGTTTATCTTGGTCTTAACCACCCAGAAGAAAAGTCTAACCATGAGGCATTAAAAGAAAAGCCATATTAATATGCTGAGTTGTAAAAGACTCAAGTCAACACCTTTGCATAATGCCAGAAGAGCTGATAATCCATTACTGTCATGGACTACTGGACTATATACAGAGCAACTTTCTCTTTGTGCAATGAAAAGAAAGACCTGTGCTAATGTTTAGACAAGAAATCATGTCTGCATCTTGTACTCTGGACTGGACTACTGGACTATATACAGAGCAACTTTCTCTTTGTGCAATGAAAAGAAAGACCTGTGCTAATGTTTAGACAAGAAATCATGTCTGCATCTTGTACTCTGGACAACTATGACAAAGACAATAATACGCAATGTATTAATTATTGTAATTTTTTAAAAGATAGAGGATCACATTTATCAAGGTTCTAAAATGCCAGTAGTGATCATGTCCTCAGAGGTTACTTCTTTATCCTAGAAACTGAAGTACCTTCTTACCACTTTCATAACTCATGCCAGTGTACCCAGTTTTTTATTGTTGTTGTTGGTTTTTTTTTTTTTTTTTTTTTTGAGACAGGGTCTTGTTATGCAGTTCAGGCTGGCCTTGAGCTCACTTTTGTAGCTCAGGCTGGTCTCAAACTTGCACTAATCCTCCTGCCGCAGCCTCCCAAGTGCTGGGATTACAGGCATGTGCCACCACACCCGGCAGTATACCCAGTTTTAAAAGTGGAAATTCCTGGGCTCCACTCCAGACACTTGGATCCCATTGATTTGCCAGAGGACACATCAAGAATCTGCATGTCTATGGCATGTTTACTCCTGTTTTTTTAAAAATCCAAATATTAGTAACATATATTTCGTAACAACTATCCCAGGCTGAGAGTGGCCTCAGTGACTTGATTTGCACTTGCTTTGCCTCACAAAAATTCCCTGTTTCCCTACTCCTGGCCCCACAATGTCTAAAACAAAACACATGGTCATTTCCTGGCTCAGCTATCTTTCCTCCAGAAGTTATGCCACCCTTTGAGGGACAGGAGAAAAAGAATTGCTTCATATTCACTGTCTAGGGGTCATCCAGGAGGTATCAGCAGCATCTATAATATCCTCAAAGCAGATGTGTTGGGTGGACATGGGGATAGAAACATGAGTTGCTCCCTCTTGAAGGTAATGGTCATAAGTCTCAGCACAGTGCAGCCAAGGTTTGGGGGACATTGCACTCATTCTAAGCTGTTCTAGTTCTGTTCTCCCACCCAGAACCCTGAACTGATCAACTGCCTTACAGGAGTGGGCCACACATAGAGATCACTTGCCTAAAGCCTGTTCTTTACAAGTCTACCTCGTCTTCCTTTTTGTCCTCTGTATTTGCAGCCCCCAAGATCAAAGATGGGTTGTCTCAGGCTAAGGCAAGGGACTAGGAATCTAGGCTCTGGATAATGGCTTGTTGGCTTTCATATGGCAAATGCCATCATCCTCCCCCTGCAGTTTCTTATTGGGCCCCAGACATCCTGGCCTTAATGTGACAAGTAGGCATAGTGGCTCTCAGTGTTCACCCTGCTGCACTGCAGTTAAACATCAGCTTTCATTTGCCAGTTGTGCGCCTGGGGCTGTTGGGTGCCTCAGTTTCTCACTTATAAAATGAGGTCCATGACAGAATTTATCTGATCGGTGAGCTGTAAAGTTTAGATGCATTTGTGAGTGCAAAAGTATGAGCAGTATTTGACACACAAATAAATGGTGGACAGCTGTGAGGATGTGCATAGCACACAGCTCAGTCCTTTATATACTTGCTGCAGGCTCAAAGGTAGGTACTGTTTGTTAGACATTCACACTTGCCAATGACATTTACACTCTACAGACTAAAGAATGGTGCCCAAAGCTGCCAAATGTCTTATCATGAGTTGCAGACAAGGTGGGGATCAGAAAGTGGGGTTGGGACTTGGCTCCAAGCTGGATCTAGGGCACACACTTTGCTAGTTCGGTTCCAAAGGCTCAGTGGCCCCCTACTTGCTTCTGCTCCTCGTGCCTCTTTGCCTGAGCTCCTACTTCTCAGCAGGGCCACTCAGGCTTTTCATCTGGGAAAGTTGAATCCTCACTGGATGCATTTCTGAACTCTAGCAGAGCCATTTTTCTCCCTGCCTGCCCCCCCCCCACCCCCAGAACTGGCATTGTTCGCTCTCTTGGGCTCATCTGCCTATTCCCAAGCCATCAGGACCACTCTTTCTTCCCTCTGAGCATCATTCTGTTTCTCCTGTTCTCTCCCTTACTTCACTCTCTGTATATGTCTAGGCCTTCAGCATCTGGTGACATCTTCCCTTCCCTCTTATGTACTGTCCTCTTTCCTCTTCCTTCCAAGTGACTAGGAGGACCTCTCTGATTTACCAAAACTTCAGAGGTCACTCAGATGAGTATGACCTTAAGAATTCAGAAACTGGCCCCTGAGGCTTGGTCCCAGGCTCTTCCCACATCCCATGACCTATCTTTGGAGTGCTTACCAGACTAAGTGGACACATTCTGAAGGAATGAGACATGGGGAAGAGGCAGAAAAGACTGGCAAGCCCAGAAAAGACTGGAGTCTCTACAGTGACAAGTGGAGGAGGATCCAGGCTGGGTGGGACTTTTGGTGGTGACAGAATTAGGGAGAGCTCATCCTCAGCCACCCTACCCTCTCCCAGGGGTCAGAGATACAGCACTGACCTTCCAGCACAAACTTCACTGCGTGGAGATGTACGGCCAACTTAGGTGGTCATGGATGGGCAGAGCACTGAGTTGAAGTCAGCTTCGGCACTCAAGCCCACCCACTGCACAAGGATCCCATGGGGGGGATGAGGCAGGCCGGTGAGAAAGGTCCTTGTGTCTCAGCAGAGGCCAAGGGGTAGATCAACCCAGAAGACACTGAAGATGGATTCTGTGCAGCCCCAGACACATATTTCAGGGGACTGGAATAAGCTCTAGGTGGCATATGACGGGACTTGTATCAGAGGTGACATAGGTGGCTCTCAGCATATGAATATTTTCTTCCTGAAATGCTAAACTGAACCTCAGAGAAAGAGAAAAAAAAGTCACAGAAAGAAAACTGCTTCCTGGCCCGTACCCCTGGAGAAGGAGCTGGAGACAGACCCTTTAGCCATGGAGCAAAATTTTCTCAAGATATTCCTGGTTGTGCTAATGATTTCCCTCTTCCCTTTTCTCCGTCCCTTACCCACATCAAACAAGATACATAGACATGAAGATAGTCAGAGTTTAGAGAGACCCTGCCCCTCTTTGCTAGGGGCATGGATAAGGGCTATAGGCTCTACCATAAGTCAAGAATCCTTTAGAGAAAAAGTTCAATCCTTTTCATTCTCTCTTAATTATGGAAGGAATGAGGCTGGGCTGGAGCTAGCATCCAACAACTCTTACTTATCCATCATCATGTTGAACAGGGGGAAGCCCAGCCTTGGGTCAGAGTTCTCTGGTGGTCAAACTAGAATTTCCTGATCATTTTCTTTCTTTGTATTTATTTTCGGTTGCCATCTATTGATAGCATGGGATCATTATTTTTCATTTATTTCATCATTTGTTACTTTAAATCAAAAATTTTTAAAGTTATACAATATTGAAGAGCTATATAAAAATACAGTAAATGGGGCCAGCAAGATGGGCTCAGTGGTCTAAAGCACCTGCTTCAGGAAGCTTAGAAAACCACAGGGACCGCACCTCCAGGGCAAGCTGAGTCGACGATAATATTAAAAAATAATAATAATAATTTAAAAATTAAATTAAAATATAGTAAGTAATGTATCAAAGAGCCAGCTAGTCTAATAGCATATATCAGAAATATATGATACATAAATTAGCATATGTGGTAGATTATTTTATGCATAATCAACATATATGTGATATGTATCTAATAGCATATATTAAATATGTGGTATACACTTATATTAAATATATTGCATTTCTTAGTGTGTCCATGGGTCATGGATGTGTGGCCTTGGATGACATGTGGGGTCTGTCTTTCCTTTCTCCATGCTGCCTGGCAGCTGTGAACTTAGCAGCTTGCTCAACCACACCTTTCCACCATGAAGTTCCTTCCTCAGAGACAGCTGGCCAAGGACTCAGTCCCCCAAAACCATGAGCCAAATTAAACCTCTTCTGGTTTAAATTATTGTGTCAAATATTGTGTTCCAGCAATTGGCAACTAACCAGTACAGTGTATAGGTCTCGATCCACATAGAAAAATGAGGTAATTGTGAGTACATAGCAAATACACCCAAGCAGTGACATCTAACCCTTTCAGTAGAGTGACCAACAGAAGCTTCCCTCTCATCTCCTCCCCATCAGCATTATCCCTCTCCTGCCAGAGGTAGCCACTCTCTTGAGCCCTGATGGCATGCACTTGTCTGCCTATCTAAGCAATTATTATTGTTATAAGGAAATGATTATTGCTGTATGTTTTATGTTTGCAGTTTGTACAAAGGTTATCATTATGCACAAATCCTTCTGCAAATGTTCCAAGAGTTTGGTACATTGATTCTCGAGCTTCCCTTTTAAAGCAAAAGTATTTAATTAAGAAAGAGTTTATTTAATTGACAGCATCAAGTGCACACCAGAACAAGTTAAGCAGAAAGTGCCGGAATTTAAGAAATAGGGCACCAAACCCCAGATTTCCCCCCTTTTACAGGTGTGCAAACTAAAGCCAGAAAGAGAAAGAGCTGCGCATCAGGTCACTGTGTTCCCAGCACAGCTGGGAAGAGGCTCTGGTCCCAAATGCCTGAGGCCAAAGATCTTTCCTATTATGTCATGTTGGCAAGAAACATCTTCCTCCACCTCATCCCGTCACATTGCCACAGATATCAGCTCCATTTCCTATCCAAGAGTCTTTCATAATCTTGAACTATAGAAAGTAAATTGGTGAATCGATTGTTTTAGAATTAAACCTGGACTTGGGACGATGCTGTCTTTGGGGACCCAGTCCCACCAAGACAGCTGTATAGCCTTCAAAGTTATGACAAGTCTCCCACTAGGCAGCCCACCTCAGTGACCTATATTTTAATGTGTGCTATTAGATTATTGCTAATGAGACATCTTACAGATAAAAGAATTATGCTTGCTGCCCAGGCTATGGTCAAAGTAAAATTGAATTAAAGGCTGAAATCGTTTAGGACTCTGCTAGACAACCTGTCCCCCAGGCGGGGCCTGAATGGAGATATTAAGCATTAGAAATTACACAGGAAAAATAAGTATAATTGATCTAAGGTAACTTCACTCGTCTAAATTAAATAATGTGATTGTTACAGGCAGAAAGGCTTGGGATGAGGAGCTGGGGGAAAGGCTCGCTATCTACAAACAAAGTTATAAGTAAAAGCCCCAGGGAACTGACTTTTCCTTCATGAGCCAAACACCCTCCTGATTGCTTCTGAACATCTACTTGGGCATCGGCAGAAGAGGGACCTAGCCTGCATGCACCCCAACCGTCATCCCCACTACCCCCTTCTCAACACTCAAGCCGGCTCATGCCCCCAAGCAGACTGTCTGCATAACTTCCCGGGGAGCAGAGTTACCTGCTGCTTGCTGACCGTCATCTGTGCTGCTTCAGTCCTCCCACCTCAATCCTGCCTCTGACATCCCAAAGCCAGCGCCTGCTGCATCCTTGGAGCAAGCGTCCATACCCCCAAGCCATCATTCATCACCACACAGCCTTGCACAGAGCATCAGCCTCCAGCCAGGTCTTGAACCAGAAGCCCTGCACTTGCAGACCTTGGAGACTTCAGTTCTGTGCCTGCAGAGCTCCTTTTGTCTCCAAAGTGCTCAAGACATTCACCGTGCCAGCTCTTTCACCAGGTCTGCATTCTCTGAGGACTTTTCGATATGCCTGCTGTAGTCCACGGAAAGGCAGGCTTTGGCATCAGACATCCCTCAGGCAGGACAGAGTGGGTGCCTGTGAGACCTCTGAGCTCCAGTGGCATCTCCTGAGTGCTCACTCAGCTTCTATGCCCTTCCCCGGGTCCAACCCTGCTGGCTACCTATTAAGACAGAATGTGAGGCCCCCAATTATTCTTCCTGTGCCCTTAGATACTGCCCTCCTAATGCCTTAAGGCCCATTTTCAAGTGCCACTTTCTGGCCAAAGATTAACTAGAATGTGTGAATTATTCCTCTCCACTGTGTAAGTAAATCTAGCTCATGCCCAGAATCCCACCTCCACAGGAGGCTGAGATGAGAATGATAACTTTAGTCCAGACTAGAGAACTTAGCAAAACCTTATCTCAAAATAAAATATGAAAAGGTTGAGATGTATCTGACTGGTTAGACTGCTTGCCTAGCAGACACAAGGCTGCAGGCTCAATCACCAGCAGTGCAAAAATCAGATAAACAATCTTGGTCTTCCTTCTCTCATTCCTTGCTTCCTTCCAAGTATTTCTTGAGTAGCTACTGTGTATCAAGAACCAGTCTATGAGCTAGGACTACAGCAGTAAATAAACAAAAAGGATAGATGAGGTCTCTCCTTAAGCCCAAGCAGGAAGAAAAGTCTAGAAACAAATAAACCAACAAATAAATAACATGGATACATATTGACAACTGACAAGTGCTCTGAAGAATATATCAGAATGGTGGGTAAGATTTGAGAGGTCTGAGAGATGCCCTTGGCCAGCTACTCAAGGACATCTTCTCCAAGTGCTCTAGCCCTGCAGGGGGCAGGATGGATAAACTGAAGCCAAGCATGGCACCAATGAAGGCCCTGGGCAGGACAGAGGGAGATAGTGCTGCGAACAGGACAGTGCCTCGCACACGCGGAGATGAGCAGGAGGGGCACTGTATAAAATTCAGAGGCAGCAGTGGCCTGATTTTAAGGTACATTTTCACCACTCTGAGATGATGGTTTTTCCTTGAACACAGTGAGAAAGCCACTGGGGGCTTGGTGGGCACAGCATGGTAAGTTTGTACTTTACGGAGTCTGGCTGAATGCTCAGGCAGTCGGGGAGTACAGAGCAGGGCCCTGGTCAGCAGGCTCTGGAGGTGCTGGGAGAGGTGAGGGAGAGGAAAAAAGCTGGCAAGAAAATGGAGGGTGGGCACAGGGACACACTGAGACTCACTGCACAGGGCCAGTGTGGGACATTTTCTAATTCCATAGTGAAATACCTAAGGACTAAAATAAACATGCCTTCTCCAGTATTTTACAGAGACTGGCCCAGCTCATTCCCTCCTGCTGAGAAATTAATTTAGGACTTCTCCTTTTTAAAGTTGGATAGACCAGGTCTATTCAAAGACTTCTGGCCCTTGGATCAATGTGTAAAAGGAACAGAATTTGACTATTCTTAAGCATGTCTTCAAATCTCACCCGTCACCAAATAGGTGACATTTAGTATGGGAGCCAGGGGAAATCTTTCCCTCAAAAGCTCAAAAATTGAGCTTGAGACATTTTTTTTTTCCCAAGCCAAACTGTATCCAGCTTTATTAAAGGTACTTCTCATAAACAATCATGGTATTCCAGGCAAGACATGGGCACGTAATCGTTAACAGTGGACAGCAACTTTCAAACTCCCTTCTTGGATGACTACCAAAAATCAGAAAGCCACTATAAAATCCAATGAAGTCTTCATCTGAGGCTCTGAAGTAGGAAAAGTTTAGAGTAAACGTTGACATGTCACATTTAGCATGTTGTTTAACAACTTTTCACAAGCTGATTCTGACTTTCAGGAAATGAAAATGGCAGAATTATCCATCTGAAGATCCACAATCTAGAAAAAGAAATCAGTTGTTCTTGTAGGACATCATCTCAATGTTACTGGCAAGTCCAGATTGTCTGACACACTGGTGACATCACTTTTGGGAATCAGATCCCAGTTGGTCTCTGGGCTTAAGGGAGGTAAGCCTATGCTGATGGCAGAGGAAATGAGGACATAAAATGAACTTGGAGCTGTCCCATACCACAAGACATTTATGCCAAGGTGGCCACATGTGTCCACATCAGGGAATGCCTCCTTGTGAGAGCCAAGAGGAAGTCTCTCAAAAGGGAAAGGAGCCTTCCCCACATCGATACAGCTTTGGAGACATTTTACTGACATGTGCTTCTTCCCCCCAAAATAATGAAATATTCTGTGTACTAACAACATAGCTTTTAAAAAAAAGTAAAACAAAATTCTGCATTTTTATAAAACTTGATTAAAAATAGCATTTCAAACTGTACAGTCACCGGAAGTACATAGTCATCAAAAATGCATGTACCTCCCTTGGCATCTCCAGCACCTTCAGCTTTCTGTGCCAGGTCTGTGCTGGCATCTCCTTGTTCTGCGAGGTTATCCCATCCTTGCTGGCATCAGCTTTTCCCTTTCTCCCTTTGGGCGCCTTCTTTCCCTTCTTTGCAGGAGCCTTTTTAGGCTTGGGCTCTGGCTTTGGAGGAGCTGGTTTAGCAGACAACGTTACAGATCCTCTCTGTGGTTCATCTTTCACCTTGGTTTTATCACCTTTAGCATCCCCTTCTGCCTTTCTCTTGGGCATGGTGGCGATGGCGGTGGGTCACAGGTACTACACACGACATGCAGTAGTGCACAGCTTTGGGTGGCCCGGGGGTCATGCTTGCTTCTTCTTCACCCTGCTCAGGCTCTGGGCTTAAGATATTTTTCTATATGCATCCCCAAAACAATGTGTGCTAAAGTAAAAGCACAAGCCCTAAAGTTTCCAGTATGAACTTCTTATGTTAATCTATGGGAGAAAATTACCAGGGTCCTGTTTGTTTGAATCTTTTTTTTTTTTTTTTTTTTTTTTTTTTTTTTTTTTTTTTTTTTTTTTTTTTTTTTTTTTTTTTTTTTTTTTTTTTTTTTTTTTTTTTTTTTTTGTCTTTTTGAGACAGGGTCTTGCTGTACAGTTCAGGCTGTCCTTGAGCTCAGTTTTGTAGCCCAGGCTGGTCTTGAACTCACATCGATCCTTCTGCCTCAGCCTCCCAAGTGCTGGGATTACAGGCATGTGCCACCACGCCCAGCTTGTTTGAATCTTATACATTGTGCTTTGAGTGGGAGCCACGCTCTGGGCCTCAGCTTTGCCTTCTGTGTGATGGGTGAGAGGGTGCCAGCACTCATTTCTGCTCTGGCATCCCATCTGTCCTGACAGGAAGTGAGCAGGTGGTGGATTGATGAGCACCATAAGTGAGAACGATCGAGCCTGATGCAGCGAGAGTGAGCTCCACCCCATCCCTTTAACTGTTTCCTGGAAGGACGTGTGGAGGGCTGGGCAGGAGTGCCCACAGCTAAGGACTGTCCTGTCAGGTGGCCCATTACCCTTCCCTAGCATCTGTAGATTCTCTAGCCACCTGGGGTCTTTGTAAAGCCTAATTTACTCTGGAAGTGTTGTATTTTTCTGTTCTCTCTACACTTTGAAATTAATTCAGTGACTCAGCTGCTTGAGTTATGAATTTTGAGGCTCCCTCATCTATCTGCTTGCTCTTAGTTTTCAGAAGCTTGGCTTATAGTTTCATCACCCTAAAACAATGGCCATTGAACAAGAACTTGAATTCCACCCATAACAGAGTGCTTCTTATGTCTGAAGGCAACCGATTTCACATTCAAACATCTCTTTCATAGCGATTAAAATCTGTAGGTTAAGATCTGATTTCTTCTATTAACTGGCCCTGGGTTTAGCCCTAGGATCAAACAAAAGAAGATAATACCGAGGGGCCCATCGACTGACCGACCCTGCAGGTATTTATGGATGAGAATAACAGCACCCTTGCTGTAGTCCACCACAACCACCCACCCTGAGGGACCTCTTGTGTGAAGCCCCTCTGCTATCTAGGGTGTCCTCATAAGACACTGGTTCCAAAATCAAGCTCTTGGAATTGCCTTCGGAATTCAACAGTTGCCACAGTCATGAAAGTTAATTGCTTAAGAGGCCATGGGAACAAATCTCAAGCCTGCTTCAGTCTTTGACTTTTTCTCAAGTTTCCTTTATTGGGTTCACATCTATTATATCCGTGTGGAATGCAAACACTTCACCACTGTACCACACCAAGAGATCTGCTTCTTCTCTCTCACCAGGGTCAGGCCGAAATCATTCAGGTTTACTTGGAAAGTATCCAAGGGTGAGACTTCTGACTTCCCGCCTACCTATCTACCTGCCTTCCTTCCTGGCCTCTGTGATATTTAGTTTACAATGTCCACCCTTAACATTGTTTCCTCTTTGTATCAGCACTGCCCTTTGGTAATGGTTCTGTGTGAAAAGAATTACAGTTTGCTTTTACAGCAGCATCCAGCACTTTCTGTGTTCATCTGCCTCCTTAGTCCTGTCTAGGGATCCACCTGAACTCCCACCTGCCTAACTACTACCAGCTGTTTCATGAGGAAGCCTCTGTCTTTGCTCCCTATAGCACCCATCTCTTTTCTCTTGTCTGCTAGAGAAATACCCACCCTGTATGATCTCTTCCATGTCCTTCTCTCAGACCGCATGGTGCTGACTTTTTCTCTCCCAGGCTCTGCTACAAATTTCATTTAATTTTTTCTTCTTCTTTTGCATCGTTCATACAGAAAAAGAAAAAGCCTTGGTCCTCAGAGGAGCTTCCTATCTACTTAGCAACCCCAGATCTACGTATATGAAACAAGAGGAAAAGTAATTTGATGTTGTTGATATTCTTAGAGGACTTTAAAGGCTTCAGCATGTGTTAACATTAATAGTGTCCTTTAATAACCAGATGTCAAGTGGAGAGGGACAGGACGAACAGTGAGACAGGAAGGACCAGACCAGTGTGATGCCACTTGGGACAGACACTGCACATGACATGCCTGGGTCTGGCGTTGGGAGGTTGTGAAGTGAGTCGACACATCCTGATTCCCTCCCACACCCTACTCTCAGTGACCTAGTGCACATGACACGTCTCCCTGAGAGTCAGTCCGAGACTGCTATGTCTTGACTGTGGGCCCAGAATAGTCTTGGAAACAGAGTTTCATCAGAGAATCCAGGAGAGACATGGGGAGTCCTGGATAACCGGAAGTTTGTCTATTTTTCACAAGCTACATCTGGTCCAGGGCTGGAAAGAAATTCAAATCTGCCAGTGTTTTTTTTTTTTTTTTGTGCTGTCTGAGGATGAAAAGGTATCATGAAACCATGGTCTCTACCATTTACAGCATAATAGTAGTTCTTGGAGCCAAGGCTAGAGCTGGCATCGCTCCCTGGGCCTGTCTAACTCTGCTCTAAAAGGGGGCTCTTTGGTCATCCTAAATCTCACAGATGGAAAGCAAATTCCCAACCATCCTTCTTGTGACAAACCACTAAAGCAAGATAAATGCAGATACATACTGGACTATTTAAATAAGATACTGTTCCAGTAGATGGATTCTCCCTGAAACTGAAAAAAGATTGCTTTCAGTACATGTTTTCATATCTTTGCCTTCCATAGAAAATCCAAGACTTCCCACTCAACAGCTCCTTTCCCAGCACATTCGATTAATAGCTCATTCTCTGTTGTGATAACAAAATACTAGAGATTTGAGTACTGTATTTTAAAATGAGCGTTATTTAGCTCTTCATTGGGACGCTGAAAGTGCAAAATCAAGAGACCAACAATTTTCTGTCTTTGATGAGGTCTTCGTGGTTGATAATCTCATGACAGGGGTGGATGTGAGAAGCAGTCTCCACTCTTCTGCAAAAAGGCCCAGGGAAAGGGAAGCAGCTAAACAACCAAGAACCAGAGACAGTGGGCCCGAAAATTTGTTTACACTTGGCTAGCAGAATAGATACATTAGGTATGGCAATATTTCTTGGAAATCATTAGAAAGACTAATTCCAAAGCTCATAAGAAACATAGTTTTTTTATGGTTCCAAAAGATCGAGTCTTTGATGAGTGTATGGTGCTGGAAACCAGACCAAGGCCTTGAACACATTCTGTGAACACTCTACCACTAAGATATATATCCCTATTTCCATAACTGAGATCATTCTTTGCTTTCTGAGCCTGTGATGAAGATTTTGGTGCCGATAGTTTTATGTTTAAGGTGGTGACTCCAGGAAGCAGGAGTGAAGGAGCAGGGTGAGCAGACCAGAGAGGGAAAAAGACCAAGACCAGCAGGTATTTCAGGGTAGTGGCGGGAGCAGCAGAGGCTCACAGCTGCTGGTCCTTCAAGAGCCCTGTCCCCAGACCACAAGCTATAGCTTTATCTTCAGAATGATAAAGACAAGAGGTTTGTCATTTAGTAGTGTGCTACAGCTCACATAACCAGATTGTGCTCCTTGCAGGGCCTCCCAGCCTCTAAAAAGCCCTGAATGGAAATCACAAAGGTGCGCTGTACCTCTCTTAAGCACAGAATGTCATCTTTCAAAGGATGTGTGTCAGATCCGATGGAGAATTCTTCATGGAAGCTAACACAAGGCGCAGAAGTGAGTGAGGGAGAACACCAGTGATGCCAGATGCCAAGATGTCTCTGTTGTTTGGCATAATAATGGATGACAGCCTTTGAAGAGCTGTAAGATACCCTCTACTCCAACCCAGCTCATACTGATGTAAGGGAAGAAGTCTCCCAACCTGCTAGATGTCCTACTGTGTCCTCTAAAATGGAAGAATAATGGAGGTTGAATGGAAGAAAACTTCTGTCTAGGAGAGACAGAGAAGGTCCCAAGTGAATTTCTGAGGATCCTGCCTTGCAAGGAAATTTTATAGAGCAAAACCACACAGATTCAAGACGGAAAAACTATAATAAGATCATGAGTATAATCACTTAGGTAATGTTGACCCAATGGGAAAACACAGGGTGAGGGCAAAGTGAGATAAAACTGTGGTGAACCCACAAGATTATGAGTATAATCACTTAGGTAATATTAATTAAATGGGGAATCAGAAGGTGGGCATGGGATGGGACAAAATTATGGTCAACCAATAAGATTGTAAGTATAATTGCTTAGGTAAATATTGATTTAATGGGGATCAAATAGGGAAGCAAGTTTACATAGATTGAATAGGGCCTTTTGTGGAGGGGTGTGCCCTGGCTCTTCCTGGTCCCATATCCAATGTGAAGGGTCCCTATTTAGAATAACAGTCACTGCTCTCCATGCCTAGAGGAAGTATGTGGGTGTGGTCATTCTATCTTTTGTCATGAGGTCTGGCCCTCTGTGAATGCCTTTCCCACAGCTGCCAATTAGTATCATTTTTCACTCTGATTCCTTAGGTCCTGTCCCTGTTTGACTTCCTATAATAATTCTACCTAACTTAGCTGTGTATAATGTTCATCCCCCCTCCAAAGAGGTATCCATAAATGCAGTGAGAAGGTAAGGGGTAATGACTATTCTGATTTCTTAGGCTGAAGGGGGTCATAGCTGTGATTGATAGAGGTATTCTATAGAGGGTCTGTCTGTTTAATGAGAAAATATATATACTAACATAATATGCTAAGATAATTATACTACTAATTTCTATTAGTTCATACAAAGAAACAGTTAATACTTACATTGTTTGATCAAGCTTGCATGCTTGTATCTGGTAATCTGAGCACTACTTTGAAGATAACAATATGCAATATAATAACCATTGCTAATTTTCTATCATCTTGTTTTTGAAATTCTATATTTTTTTTTCTTTTTAAACTAAAAAAAAAGGCTCTTGATAGATGCCAGGCATTCTTTTTTTTTTTTTTTTTTTTTTTTGGCTTTTTGAGACAGGGTCTTGCTACGCAGTTCAGACTGGCCTTGAGCTCACTTTTGTAGCCCAGGCTGGTCTCAAACTCACAGCGATCCTCCTGCCTCAGCCTCCCAAGTGCTGGGATTACAGGTGTATGCCAGGCATTCTTGTCTTGGGTAGGCATACAATTTTAAGTCTGGAGGAGACAAGGCTAAAGAAACAATTAAGTACGCATGGGCCAAATAATAAGATCAACAGAATAATTATGAATACAGTCAACAAGGTTTCCACCAGGAAGAGCCAGTATTAGCTTCACATAAAGGGGATAAGGAAAAGGTCCAGGGAATTTCATAATCTGACATGCCATTAATCTGTCATCTAATATCTTGAGAGGCTATTGAGATATTAGCAGAAGGTGCAGGAATATACACACAACATTCAGCCTTCTCAATTGCAGTACACTCCCATGTTGTTATTAGAATGTCTATTGTCATTCAATTTAGAATACAGCTTGCCTCATTAATTTTACTGCTTCATTCAAGAGAATGAGACCAGCTTCCATGTCATTTAGGATCCTCTGAGTATAGTTAGTTAAGGTCTCAACATATTCTGTGACAACTTCTAAGTCTAGGGAAGGGATCAAGATAGAGGCCAGATGATCATACCAGTGAAACACACTTCTAGCCCATCCATGCTGCAGGTAGAAGGATAAATTTACATGTTTATCAACAGTTTTGACATCCCTGCCTTATAGCCATGCAAATCTCAGTGCACATTTCTATCCATCTAGAGGGTAACCAAGGCCACAGGCTACTTCCACAGGACCAGTGAGTGCCACTGGGGACTCCCCATCTAATTCCAGGGTGATTAGATCAATTTGTCGCAAGCCAGCCTTCACCCTGTAAAGTTATTTTGAGCATATACTCTCAGGGGTGTCCATTCCAAGTATTCAGCAGAGTTAGGCCAACAAGAATAGGAGTGGTATTTTTCTGTTCCCAAAATAAAGGAGGTCTTCCTACTAAGCTGTTCTATAGTGGGGGTTAACCATATATAATCATCTCATATCTGTAAATAGCAACCTTGATATCTATGTTCATTGTTCCTCAGAGTAGAACCCTTACTCTTATTTACTAGGGGTCTTACTGTACATAAGAAGCTTCAGTGACATTTTTAGAAAAAAATTTTGATTATTTCTAGGATAATTAAAGCATAATTTATAAGCCGCTCATTCACTTTGTAATGGTGGGATAAACTATGAACCATTGAACTCCTTCCTACCTCATTAATATAACCTCATAGCTTATTTCAATCATATCCTTAAAGTAGTTATATCTACCAAGTATGTCTTGATGTACTTGACAAGGAGAGCAGGCCAGATATCCAGCAAGATGTTTGTTGTAAGGACTACATTTCCCTTTGCCCACATCAGAAAGGAAGTGCACCCTCCTTTAAGTGTTCAGTAAAATGGCTAAGGGTAACATCCTAGACCACATACCCAAAAGCTTTGTTGTGCTATTGAACAAGAAACTGAAGTCTTCTTTGTGTTACTGGGCGTATTTGGATGGTAGCCCACATTCAGCAAAAGCCTCTGGTTCCCAAGACTTGACTCAGGTGTAATGTATCCAAGAGTTCAGTGCCATTATGTTGACAGCCAATGGAGTTGACAGGATAATGGTATATAGTTCTTCCCAAGTTGGTCCTAGGGAAGGAGCTGATGAAGGGACAATTTTACTAGTACTAAATCTCTAAATATGGCAATATGGGATTTCCCTTTTCTTTAGGCTGAGCTTCTGTTACCTGCTGAAGAGTCTGTTGGACTTTATCCAATGAGATGATGTCTTTCAATAAGACATCTGTTTCTCTATTGGAGATAAATTGTTAGGGAGAAAAACGCATCCATAAAACCTTTCAAATGGATGGAGGCCTAGGATGTGGGATGTGTTTCTTACTTTGATAAGAGCTAAATTGGGGTCACTGTAGATGGGTCTCCTGAGCCATTTTTCGAAGATATCTCTTTAGTGTCTCATTCATTTCTTCTACCTGTCTGGATGATTGTGGTCTTCTTGTGCAATGGAAACAGAGAATGCACAGTGCTTGGGAGATATCTTATATGACTGTTGCTCTAAAAGAAGTACCACTATCATCCTTCAAGCTCCTAAGAAATACACATTGGGGCGTGATCTCTGAGACCAAAACCTTTACCACTTCTTGAGCTTTCTCTGTTCTACAAGGAAAAGCCTCAATCCAGTCTGTAAAAATAGCTACCCAGGGCAATAAATAAATATTAAAGTCCCATACTCCTTGGCATAGGAGTAACATTGAGATGCCAATTTTTTCCAGGGTATTTATGATGTCTCTGAATATGTGGAAGAATGATTGGCCAGTTAAAAGAGGGTTGTTATTTTAGCAGAGCTCACGTGTCTTAATTATCTGTTGTATCATTTGAGAAAGTCCCTTTCATATGAATAATTTTGGGTCTGTCTGCTGGATCTCATCTCTCCACAAGTGAAACATTTGATGTGAAGACAATCATTTTCCACTGACTAGCACCAGGAGCAATTTACTACCATCCAACTATAACCATCCTGAAGAGAGGAAGTGATACGTATGGGAGAGAGTCCATTTGATATCTGACTGAGTATATTTGGGTCAAGTTTGATCAAGGGATCCTTCCTAGGTCAGGGAGCTTGAAGGAGGTGGGGCGCTCAAGCAGATCTTTCCACTGCCAGCCAGAAGACCTTTGAGACTCTTCACCAACTCCCTTGGTGTCCCCTACAGTGAATTGCTACCACTTTGGGTGCATATAGACAGGTGGTAAAAGATCACTATCTCCTTATTATAGTTCATAGGAGATCCATTGGTTGTCAGATAATTTATTTCTTTCAACATGGCTATGGAACATGTGATAGTAGGAAAAAATATCCTGAATCAGTATAAATATTGACTTTTTGTCCATTTCTGTGTTTTAAATCCCTGCTCAGAGTAATGAACTCTGCTAGCTGAACACTAGTCCCAGGTGCAAGTGTAGAGTTTTCAAGAGTCTGATGTAAAGTCCTTTCCTGATGTATACCCTGCCTATTTTGTCCCATCTTCCATGAAGATATCCATCACAGAAGAGGGTCAAATCAGTAAGGGATATGTCTGACAAGTCTTCTCTGGCTGTGTATGAATGGAGAATTACCTGATCATACCCGTATTTGTCATCCTATTTTCTCCTTTTCTGATAGAAAGGTGGCAGGGTTTAAAGATAAAGATGTCTCTGTTTGAATGGGTGTCCATTCTGGGAGTAAAACCTGGTATTTATGAAATCAGTTATCCAATAGCCACAAGCTTCCTTTGGAAGGAAGACGTCCTGCTGCATTGTGTGGCATATATACCATGAGATCCTTGCTTAAAGTCAGCGTGGATATCTCTGGCACTAAGAGAGATACTGCAGGCACAGCTCTAAGGCATTCCTTAGAGTAGGCCATCCCTTTGCTTCAATGTCTAATTCATGACTCAGACACTTTACAGGCTGTTGAGTGGGTCCTGGAACAGATGTGTAAGCACTCCCAAAGCTATGCCCTACCTTTCATCTATATACAAACTGAAACAGTGTTCTATCAAAAGGTTCAAGGCTGAGGCCTTTAAAAGTGCTTGTTTAAGCTTCTGGAATTCAGTTTGAGAATCAGTTATGGGTATTTATGCTTTCAGCTTCATTTATAAGCTGAGAGAGAGAGACTGTTTTTCAGATTGACTCTAGGGGATATGTAGGTCACGCAAGTGAAGAAAAATATCAAATGTCTCTTTGTCAACATGTAAGGGTTGAACATCTTCCAGTGTTTAAGAATAGATTCCAAAGGAGTAAGAGATTTAGACACAGGGGTATTCCCTCCCAATATCTGAAATGTAGAAAGAAAGTACCAGCATCTTTTTCATTTCCATTTGATTTCTGTACTCTCATGGCATCCCTTAAGTTGATTCAATGCCATGGCAGGTGCACACCATACATGGAGAGACCAGAAGGCAAAATTTGACCAGCCTAGCCACCCTCATGCTGGTGCTCAATTTCATCTTCCCTGGAAGTGTATGTTCGTACTTCTCTACATGGTTTTTATAAGCAAAAAATATGATTGGTCTAATTGTAACAGCCATGTTTAAAGAAGGAAGCAACACTTAGCAGTGGAACATTGTTCTAATCAGGGGCTTTCAAGGGAAGTAATTTATACAAGATGCATAATTATAAGATTATATTATACTATATATAAGAGCATATTGTAATAGTTACCCAAAAAGTCATACATATAGAGTGTGTAGGAAATCTGTCCACATACTAAAGACCAAAATAATCGAGTTGAGGGCCTGGATCCCACAGAAATGTCCTGCATGAGTCCAACTGAAGCCCTAGACCCCATAACAATTTTTTCCATGAGTCTAACTAGAGGCCAAGAGCCTATGACAATGTCTCATACAGACCTGTTTCAAGGATCTGCAATGGGAAGGTCCAAGGGTCAGGGTCAGCTGCTAGAAAGCCTATGTCAGTGAGAGGAAAGATCTGTGCTAGCAGGCTGAGGAATAAGCACTGAAGCCAGGAAGTTATGTTCAAAGTAAAAACCAGAGCTCAACCTTAGGGACAGTGAGATCCTGAGCTTCTTCAAGGATAGGTACAGGTGAGTATCAGGAAAAACAGCACAACAAGCTTCTGGGGGACATTTCACAGTGTGCTATCCTCCTCTTCAGATACACGAAGCAATACTCAAAGTAAGGACCAGAATTCTCCAAAGTGAACCATAGCTGTTCTCAGCAACAACAAGGTCCCAAGCTCCTCCAATGATGCGACCAGCCAAAGTCCTCAGGAAAGCCAGCATGGCAACCTCCTCCAGGAGATCCAACAACTTCCTAACAGTTTCTCTCTTTCATCTCTTCCTCTCTTTTTCTGCTTTGTCTCTCATGTTTATGCTTTTGGCAACAATACTCAGGTGGGCTGCTATGCCTAAAATCGCACTGGTTCAGTTCAGCTGGATGTTGTAAGTTGACCACCAGCTGTCAGTCTACCACAACCATTGCATTCTAGTTCTTTAAAAGAAGACAAATACCAAAAAGATGAGTTGGAAGTAGTAGGAGCACAGCTCAGCTTAAAAAGGAGACCACCTCTAGACATAGACAGAAGCAACAATTCACGTGAGGTATTCTACCCTGGGCCCTACCACAAAGAAGTTTCCAGCACACTTGTGATATTTATCTAATCACATAGGCAACTTTTTCTAGTAGCAAGACAAAGTCACAGTTTTTATAGTTCACTTAAAATTTTTATATCACTGAAGCACATAGGCTTCAAAGACATAACTTAGACCCATCAATCATAATTCACAGGTTAGTAAAGGCACCTTTTTTTTTTGTCTTCTATGAATACTGAAATAAAAGGGCTGACTCAAATGTCTTTCTCACTCTTAGTCAACATATATAGGGCACAAATGCAAATCATTTCTCTGATAGCTGTTTTCCCCCATAAAGGCAAACTGTTATTTAAAAAGCTTCTTCAGCCTGATTTCTGGAGGAAGAAGTGGTCTAACAAGTTAACTCCCAAGAAATTGGAGAAAAGCTGAGGTTTCTGACTTAACAGCAAGGAGAGAAAAGTATGACAGATAAGTAGAAATTCTTCTGCTGGTTATCCAACTCAGGCTGTCAAATTCCACCAAGGAACCTTTGGGCATCTGACAGGGAGTAGCCCTGGTCATGACATTTCAGTTGCTCCCTGAGTTTTTACTAGTCCACAGAACTACAGATCTGTCTCTGGAAGGATTACAGCTACTTGTCTGGTCAACATTCTATTCACCATTGGCTTCAGTGGAGATTTGCCAGAAAGCGCTGAGGAAATCTGCTCTTTCCTTTACAAGTGATGGCTGCTCTAAGAGTAATCAGCTAACTGCCAGAGGAAGCATTGCCTGTTACAGTTCTATAAGAGACAGACAAAATTCCAGGCAGTACAAGTTCACAGTAAAAGTTTCAAAGTTCATAACTTATTATTAAAATAGTTTCCTCTCTTGTACACATAAATGATGAGAAACAGATCTTGGAGGGGAGACAGAAGGTTGGAGATCTGCCCTTAGTCTAAATGTATTTAGGTCTTTTGGGTGTGGTGCTTTAAGAAATAGCCCCTTCTGGGTTTCACCCAGAAGTCAGTTCTTTCCACAGGGTCTCAGGCTCAGACTCCTCCGGAAGACTGTTATCCAGATCGCTAAGCCAGGACATGGCATTGCTGTGTGTTCTCTTGGATAGGTAAATTCCAGTGCCTTCTATGACCCACAGATGTATTCCTCATCTAAGATTATTCCCCCTTCAAAAATTTTGTGTTAGCAAAGACTCATTTTCCACAGGTTTGGCTTGGTTGTTGGGCAGAGGTAAAGTTGGAGAAGTTTCTATCTATCTATCTATCTATCTATCTATCTATCTATCTATCTATCATCTATCTATCTATATCTATTTATTTATTTATTTTGGTATGACTTACAACAATCCATGTCACTCACAGCTATCTCCTAAGCCCAAAGTTGGGGAAGTTTAGAGTCCTCTTTTTACCTCCTGTGCCACCAAAAAGAAAAGTGCAAAGTGGTAAAGATCAGGAAATATTTTCTCCTAGTCATGTTTCTCTCCTCATTGTGATGGAGGAACAGACCAGAGAGGAACCTGAAGTAAAACAGGGTCAACGTTTTCTCTAGCATGTAGAAAAGGATCATACCAGTTTGGGCTCAGTAAAATCTGGCCCTTAAGCCGTAAGAGTGGCCAGGGATGTACTGTCTTTTACCTGGAAGGAGAGGTCTTGTGCTTTATTAATAAGTGTGTATATTTTTAAAATATAATCTAGATTTCCTGAACTCATGTTATAGAATGTTGTAGAAATTCTGCGAGGCAGCACTGTAATGTTACTCTTCCTAGTGCAATTGTCTAGTAAGTCAAGTAAGAAACACCAATAAATTCAGAAGCTAAATCCAAATTCAGCATATACAATACAGGCAAAAAAAGTCCCATCCATGCTTTTAATTTAAATGCTTCATCATTTTAACAAAACAATGTGAAGCAAAGCATAAGCAATATTCAAAGACATAGCATAAAAATTTGTAGCATAAAAAATTTTGACTACCTAAATGTTTCACAATCCAGAATCTATGCAACAAAAACAAACTCTTTTTCTTATCCAATTATCTCAAAGGAAAACCTCTAAATGATATAGGGGAAACAGACTCCCAACCTGCTAGATGTCCTGTAGTAGTTTGTGTTTTCTAAAATGAGGAATGAATTCAAGGAATAGTAGAGTTTGAGAGCTTCTGTCTAAGAAAGACAGAAAGGGTTCTGAGTGGGTTGCCCAGCACTTTGCTTTTCAGTGAAATTTTATAGAACAAAACCACTCAGTGAGGCGGGTTCAAGGTGAGACTATAATCCGTGAATATGATAACAAGTATAATCACTTGGTTAAGAATGATCCAATGGGAAATCACAGGGTGAGGGCAAGGTGAGACAAAACTATGGTGAACCCATAAGATTATGAGTATAATCATTTAGGTAATGCTAATTAAATGCAAAACCGTCATGCGGGCATGAGGTGGGACAAAGCTATAGTTAAGAAAGAAGATTATGAATATTATCGCTTAGCTAACATTGATTAAATAGGGAACAAATAGGAAAGCAAGTCATGTAGCAAGCATATGTGGAATGGAAATGGGGCTTTTTTGGAAAGGTGTGTCAATGACTTTCTCAGCCCCTCACCCAAGGTAAAGGTTACCTACTTAGAATATCAATCACTGATATCCGTCCCTAGGGGAAGTATGTGGGTGAGTGTACTCATTCTATTTTTTTGTCTTGAGGTCTGACTTTCAACTAGTAGGCTCTCAAGATGTAGTCTCATCTTCTGCACTGACTCCTGAGGGCCTGTTCATCTGTGACTTCCTATAATAATTCTACTTAACTTAATTGCCTGCAGTATTACTATACCCAACAAGGAGAACCTGAAAGGGTGGTGGTAACGGCTCATTCCACTTCTCTCATCAAGGCTGTGCTGGGGGAACAAGATAGACTTTCTTCCAAGAGTGGGGTGACAGGCTAAGGTCTTCTTCAAATGGCTCAAGTAGCCTGAAACATTAAGGTCATAGCAGGTTTTCCTGAACTAACATTGATGGCACTTTAGGGGCATGGGGTGGGGGATGACAGGTAAGGATTTCTCTCTTAATCAGAGGAGGGGAAATCTGGATGAATAAAATCTTTGTTGTAGAGTAAATGTGAGGCACTCCCTTTTCTTCTGTTCAAAATCTTAGCAAAGTGTCAAGTGATGAGTGGTCGTTTCTGCTAAGAATCTGTATTTTTCACTGCAGAGTACTCAATACCATTCCATTCCTCCATGAAGTCTCAAGTTCTTGACCAAGCCACAAGGTTCCTCGATGTCAGGACCCTGCCTGTCTTCCCACATGTTTCTCTCCCCTTCCTTGTACTCACATTCTTCATTCCAGCCATGCTGTTCTCCCTAATTTCTCAACAATGTACAGGCTGATCTTATCTTCTGGAAAAGATATTTTGCTTCCTTTTTGGTTGGTGAATTCTGCTTCCTCTCTTGAGTTCAACCTTGATGTCTCTGATCCTATAGACTGGATAAGAACTCATGCCATGTATTCCATTTACAACTAGAAATTCCAGTCACAGACCACATCAGTGATGTTTTTGGTTACACTGAGAGATATTGAAGATAGATACCAAGTCTTTTGCACAACATATTCCTAGCTGCCAGCACACTGGTGACACCAACCTTTGGCTTGGCTATCCATTGTGGCATTTAGATTACCTAGTCTAACCTGCATGCTTCCCAGTTGCCATGGAATAGCTCAAGTAACCTGAAGCATAAGATCATAGAGAAGTTTAACCTTAACTGAGGTTGGTGGCACCTGTGGGACTTCTCCAACGGAGGCCCAAGGATCCCAAAAGCTGTTGCTGAAGCTCATTGCTCTATGTTTGGAAGCAAAACATTCACCAAATATGGTAAGAATTTCCTAAGGTTGTACAACAGAAGTTTATTTACTTATTTTTTAATCTATTTAGTATAGGGTCCATAGGATATCACTACAGAGATTGGACTCACAGTGATCCTCCTGTTTTCAGCCTTCCAAGCACTGGGATTACAGGCATGCACCACCAGCCTAGTGTCAGTCATCACCTCAGTGTGCCCTGGGGGCAGGACCTGCTTGAGACACTGGGGAGCAAACCCTGGTCCCTGTGTCTGCCTAAGCAGGTACTTCAGAAGTCTTTTTTTTTTTTTTTTTTTTTTTGTTGTTGTTGTTGTTGTTGTTGTTTCCAGTTTTAGAAGCTAGAAATGTGAACTGAGGTGTCAGCTGGGCCGTCATCCTTGGAGCCTACAATGAACCTTCAAGGTCCTGGGTTGAAGGCGATTGTTGGTATTCTTTTGGTCTTAGTTGTACTGCTCAAATATTTGTGCTCATCACTACATGGTTATCTGCTTTATGAGTGCCTGTGTTCAACTTTCCCTTCTCTTTGTAAGATGCTAGTCATATTGGATTAGGACTACCCTAGTGGCTTCATCTGAAATGCATTCATCACATGTGCATGAACCTCATTTCCCAAAAGGTTACATTGTTGGTGTCATGGAATTATGACTTCAAAACATACTATTTGGGGGAGACACAATTCAGTCCATAGCAATTATCAAGATGTCTTTCACTTCTAGCCATTGCTACCTCCAAGCTGATGACCAAAGGATGACCTCCATAACAAAATCATCTGAGATGTTGCCATGGATGAGCTAAGGCCAACAGGGCGCCTCAGCTGACTCCCACTCTGGTCTACCCAGAGGTCCGTTAAGGGACAATTATGGATAAAACAGGATGCTATCATGCCATCTGTGGCATTTTTAATCCAGTTTAATCTGTATAATGTTACTCTGAAAGGAATGTGCAAGTACATAATATATACCAGTTTGATCTGGGTTGTAAGTAGCAGGGTGATAGGAATTCAGTTCTTGAGAGCTATCATATATTCTTTTTCTTTCCCAAAGAAGAGGAAGTGTTTTGAGTTAACTTGAAATGTGAAGCTTCTTGGTGGTATTCCTCACTGAGCTCAATTAAAAGACCCTGAAGCTCTGGGGATGACCTATGTAGTATGGTTGTCTCTTATGTGATACAACCTCAGCTTCAGATTGCATTCATTCAGTTCAGGTAACAGGATGACATTTCATTTTCTTCCTAGTACCCTGGTTATTGGGTGGAGATGGTCATTCCTATTGGAATGAATTTATGAGTAGATCATGAGGACAGGCAAAAGCTACAAGTTAGATTCCTTGTGTGACTATAGGAGCATGAAATTACTAGTTTGATTCAAGCATAAAAAATAAACAATCCCACAAAATTTGGGAATTCTACCTATTTCCCAATAGCCCTTGTACAAGATTAAAATCACATTTTTTTTTCTGAGGAAGGCAATTTATACTCTCAGGTATTGTTAATAGGAAGATGAACACCAAGCTAATAATACAACATTTGTTAGCTCTAAATTTATCCAATGTCTCCTGTTCCTCTTTGAGACTGAGAGTACTAGGATAACTAAGGCATTATCAACATATTGTTATTTGCTAGCTTTTACAACATCCTGTACCAACCTCCCTGCAGTGGTGTCAGGAAGTCTCCAGGCATTCCTCTAAACTTCCCAGGAGCCAAGGGAGCCTTGCACACAAATCACCCCATGGCCACCTCACCACCCCCAAGTAGCAGAAATTGCCCTATGGTGGGAACTCGGACAGTGCTCTGAGCAGAAGCAGTCATCTCATGGGAACCACATTATCCCTCAAGCAATGACAGTGACAATGATTTTTCCAGAGCCCCCTCACAAAACCAGAATTGAGATAATGATCAGTCAGACCAGTTTGGCTAAGCCTGATAAATATTGCAAATCCCCCCCCCCCCGCTACTCTAATTATTGCTCTGTTTACTATTTATGCCTGAAGATCATGTCAGCAGCATAGAAGACATGGCCAAGGACCCTTGCCTTCCCAATATGGCCATATTGACCAAATTTCTTTTCTACTTCACCATTACTTTTCCTTTTGCTTCTTTTGGCACTCAATAGCTGGATCTGATTTGTTAGGACACTAGGCCCACGCATTTGGCCCAGGCTCTAGAAGCATTACTTCTGGCCTTTCACAGATAGCTTTAAAATGGGTGCCCCAAGATATTAGAAGGATAGCCCAGGAAAGATCTCTCCTGAGCTAACATCTGTGGAATGAAAATACCACATTGTATGCATCACATATTCTGTATTTTAGGAAGCTTAGATAATAGCAGCAGCTTTAAGTGAAATACATTGCATTGGCATAGAATATTGTTGTTATCAGGTTTTTCTCTTCTTTATAGTCTCTTAATCTCTATCTCTGCCCTTCTCTGTTACCTGTATCTACATGTGTACACACATGTGTGCACACAAACACACACAAGTTTGATTTTAACTGATATTCATAAAATTTCAGTAGCAGTATGTAGAAAATTAACATTGCCATTTTGCAAATGAGGAAACAGAGTGTCATGAGGAACAGAGCATCACAGGGTCTAGCACTTCAGTGTCTTGAAGCTACCAGTCATTTCTCCTCATTAGAGGTTAGTTAGAGGAAGGTATGCTGAGGCAAAGTGGAGGTGCGAAAAGGGGGAGGGTTGAGAATTTGACCTGCTGCCTTTGTTAGCCTTTTCTGGATTCAGTCTCCACTCTCAGGGAGGTTAGACATCCTGGCCCCAAGCTTGATGATTAAGCTCTCTCAGAATAAACAAGGCTTTTCCTTGTTCTACCACTGGAACACTCCATCTCCCTTGTCTGTCTCAGCACTGGTGCCAGTGCAGGGTGCCCTGCGTCAGAGTTGTCAAGGTACTGGGGCTGGTGATCTCCGCAGGAACTTATCCATAAATGTAGGAACAATGGCTCAGGAAGCAGAGGCCCTTGACTTCCTTAGGTCTGGCCAGGGATGGCTTCTCTGAAAGTCATTTTACTCCTTCTCCCACATATGGCTTCAGAGCCATCTCCTATCTCATCTCATCTGATCTGTCTAAGACCCTGCTTGGTAGACCAAGCTATGATTATTATTTCCTTTTAGAGACATGGAAACAGAAGCTCAGGGACATGGACCTTGCTTAGTCATGGTGTGGCAATGACCTAGAAGTTAGTAGAATTGGATTCCTGGGCCAGCTCTGCTTTGAGGGCTGTAGTACCTCTATTTCCAGAATTGAGACCAAGGAGACACTCTGCCTACCAGGTCCTCAGTTTTCTCATTTGCAAATAATATTATTCCTTCTTTTGATACCCTGCTGGGGTCCAAAACAGTACATTTCTTTTTATGATATTTTATTTAAGAACTCTAAAACAAAATATTTTGGTTCTATCATTCCATTGATGACCTATTCAATTAATTAAAGAAGGCGAAACTTTGTCATACTTTAAGGCTTGGGTCTAAATCAATCTACCAATTAAAATCATTCCCCAAAACCTTCCTCTGAGGGTCAGGGAGCCATAGATCATATTACAGGACAAACTTTATGATTTCTTCTTTTCTGGTCCATTTGTGAATCCTGTTCAAATGACCTCATTGGTGATGTCCATGATGCAGAAAATATGGAGTAATAATTGAAGACAGCATTGGCAGAGTTAAAGGCCAATTAATCACAGGTTGGGTTTCTGTTTATATATCATTCAATATTTTTATAAAGTACAAAATAGTATTAAAGCAGAAAAATTACAAGTGATGCAGAATTTCACTTAACAAAGTAACATGAACCTCATAGTATTTGTTGCAATGCATAGTGCTGTCTTCCAACCACTTATGCATATTACCAGATATGTGCATGTAAAACTGAAAAAAGACAAAAAGAAATGCGAAAGAAATTAAGAGGAGAAAGAGGACAAACAACTGGGGAAAGAAACAGACAAAACAAATTAAGCATTGTCTGTTTCTTTCCATAGACCAGCAGAAATCCACAGTACAGCTGTCCAAACCATCCTGTTCATATACACAGTTATATCTCTTTCCCCCACTCCCTCTTCTGTCTTTCTCCTGAATTCAGTAACTCTTTTGAATTAGTTCATTCCCTTTTTCCAGTATCTATTGTACCCTCACATTTCATTTTCCCTTTCAGGTTCTCAAACTAAAGAAACAATATGATGTTTACATATGTGCGTCTGATTTATTTCACTTAAGAGTATGGTCTCTAATTTTCTGCTTCAGAAAAGCTTCTCAGATTTATTGTTTAATCCTTAAGCTCTTGACTTCTGTTTAGCTGTGTTATACCTTTCCATTTTTATTTCTTCTTTTGAGTTCTTACTCTAGAGACTGTATGATATTTACAAATGTAGATCTGGTTTATTTCACTTATGAGTATATGTTCAAGATACTCCACTTATATATGAAGTCTTCAAGTTTACCCTTCTTTATAGTTGAGTAATATTCCATTGTATTTAAAGACCACATCTTTTCAACCATTCTTCAGGTGACAGTCATCTTGGCTGTTTCCAAGATTTGACTATGACAAACTGTGCTGCTATAAACATAGGTGCACAAACATTACCATAATATGATGTCTTCAGTTCTTTTGGGAAAATTCCCAGTGGGGGGATAACAAGATTGAATGGGATTTCTAGTCCTAGTTTTTTAAGGAGTCTCCACACTGATTTCCATAAAATGGTTGCACCAATCCACTTTCCCATCAGCAGTGGAGAAGTGTTTCTTTTTCCCCACAGCTTCTCCAGTATTTGTTGTTGGTTGACTTCTTTGTGATAGCCAATCTTTCTGGGGTGAGATGGTATCTAAATGTTGTTTTAATTTGCATTTCATGGATAGCTAGTGATGTGGAGCCTTTTTTTAAATTTATTTTTTAATAATTTTTAAAATTTTATTTATTTTTTCTTGTTTCAGAGCCTTTGTTTGTTTATTCACTCATTTTTATGGCCGGCTCAGCCCACCCTGAGGGCAGGACTGGTGCAGCATGTGGTGCCGGGGATTGAACCGCGGTCCCTGAAGCCGCCCAAACTTTCCCAAGCAGGCGCTTTATACCACTGAGCCATCCCGCCGGGCCTTTTTTTTTTTTTTTTTTTTTTTTTTTTTTTTTTTTTTTTTTTTTTTTTTTTTTTTTTTTTTTTTTTTTTTTTTTTTTTTTTTTTTTTTTTTTTTTTTTTTTTTTTTTTTTTTTTTTTTTTTTTTTTTTTTTTTTTTTTTTT